>VZTV01015751.1:0-11436 GCA_013400875.1 Anhinga rufa
GTTTTCTGGCAGGAACTGCAGCCCATGCCACCCACATTGGAGCAGCCTGATCCTGAAGGACTGTACCCTGCGGAAAGGACTCATGCTGGAGCAGTTCCTGAAGGGCCGTATCCCATGGGAGGGACTGCATGCTGGAACAAGGGAAACTGTAAGAAAGGAGTGACAGAGAGGAGCTGTTACAGGCTGACCACAACTCCCATTCCCCATCCCTTGGAGGCAGGGGGATTCGTGTTTGTCTTCCGAAGAAACAGCTACATGTGCTGAGGCCCTGCTTCCCATGAAGTGGCCGGACATCACTTACTGATAGGTACTGAAAAATCTCTTTTTGCTTGGCTTCTGTGTGTGGCCTTTGCTTTTCTTATTAAACTGCCTTTATCTCAACCCACATGTGTGTCCATCTTATTTTCTCCCCTGTCCTATTGAGGAATGGGAGTGAGAGAGCTGCTGGGGGGGCGGGGGTGTGTGCCTGGCAGCCAGTCAAGGTCAACCCACCAGAGTCATAGAATGGTTTATGCTGTAATGCAGATATTATCAAATAGTTTCACAAAAAAAATTCTCAGCTTCAAAAATTGAGATTAAATAATAACATTCCTGACCAGACCCAGCCAGTGAACAAATATATGACTTAACAGCTGCGTACACTCAACTTACTGTTTCTCATAGTCAGTCTCAAGTACCTCCCTCCTCTCAGCCACAATTACCGTACCTGCATCTGAAGTGTAAGCAACCAGTACAGAGCCTCTGCACTGGCTACCGTGAACACCGACGAATTTCTGTGTTTGAAATACAACCAATATGATTTGTTGCTTTTTATGCAGTTTTGCAGCTTACCATGCGTATATAACATCAAGTGTCAGCCACCAAGTGACACTGCAAAACTATATTTTACTATAAATGGTCAAAAAGCAGATACCTATTTTGTGCTTGATTCAGTTCACCCATCTTAGATGTTTACTGTGAGGTAGTAAAAATTGCCTTCTGGAAGTTTCTGCCCCTCTCTCCTTGGGTTAAGGAAGAAGCATGCATTACTACTTGTGATTAAGTGATTAACTTTAGGGAAAGTTAGGTGAGATGAACTCCCTCCTTGAGGTTTCAGTTAGTTTTGATGGAGTCTGCCTCACTGTTATGGAAGGAAGCAGTGGTTTGCAAACATCACAGAATTTTTTAGAAACAGTTTTGGACAACACACAGAGTTAGGAGTAAGAAAGGGTGCACCTGCCCGAGAAAGGGAGGGAGAAGGGAACAGTACAGCATCAGCTATTCCTCACTCTGATGGCCTCCCTGAAAGGGACAGGAGAGGCTGAGACAAGGCCTTAGAAAATGCTTGGGATCTATTTTACTTCTTCCAATGCTGCTGAAAAGAAACACTGATCAGAGTACCCTTCTAACAAAATACCTTTTCAGTAGGATGAAATCTCCACGTGTTATCATCTGCTTCCTCAAAAACATTCTTTTAGTCCCTGGTGACACAGTAACTGTATTCCTACCCATGCAAAGAGTTTGGATTAAACTAGTCAGCAGAAAAGTCTGTGGCAACCATACAATGCTGCATTTAGCCTTTCACAGGTTTCGGCAGAGTGGATACAACTAGGATCATGAACCTTACAGCAGTCTGTCTGTCAGAAAATCTCCGAGTGCTGCTTTTTTCTTCCAAGATGCAGCACATCTCTCAAACTCTTAGCACAGCAGAGGTCCTGCCAGTGGAATGGCTGCCCTCTTGAACCTGTGCCCATGCAACCCGTGCTATGGAATCATACTTCAGCAGTGAGAGCTGCCACAGAATCACATCCTCTGTGCCAAAGCACATGCAAAACCAGAGTGTGAGAATTAGAGACTCGGCATTTTTGCTTTTCATATCATTACCACACATCAAAATGCCATTTCCACCATGTCAACAATTTATAGTGGATGTACAGAAATAGCTGTACACCTGGTTCTAGAATACCACAGTAGAAGGATGAGGCAAACACTTCCCCACTGTGAATTTAATATTTACAGCTTTTTTTTTTTTTGAAGCTGGATAAATTTCTTGATCTGGTCTGCAGCATGACCGCAGAAACACTTGTTTCAACACAGCTGAAGAGGTAGATGGTATCATGTTGTCAGTAGTATTTTTAAACCTTCATAACATGAGACCATGACTAGAGAAGCAACATAATGCATAATTAGTGCAGTTTGGGTTGGAAGCTCAGGCTTACAGAAACTTGACATAAGCTCATTCTCCCTGAACATATGTTTTTGCCATGAAAGCAAAGTGCAAGCAAGTTTGCCGTGGCACTAAAAGCCTTCTGCTCCTGAAGAGCCGCATTACTTTATAGAGCAAATAGATCTGCAATATAGGAATCACGTTAGGATGCTGGTGTGGCCAAAAGACTGGTCTCAGCCTGTTCTAATTTCTTACAAACAGAGAAAAAGATACACAATGATCTAATGAGGGGGCAAGAGAACAAAGACAAGTTTTTTGTTTTGTTTTGTTTTGTTTTAAAGACCCTCATTATTTTATCTCTATAGATAAAATTTTTATGGAACATTACAAAAAATTAAGTAACATCTCAAGCTTATATTCTATGTTTAAACTTTTGCCATTTAATTTAATTTTTTAGTAAACAGAAGTTCCTCTAAAAATTGAAATACAGAACACAGTCTTATCTGCTGGGTCACATTTCTACCAACACACATTAATATACCTAAGTAAAAAAAGGGGAAATATGATTCAGTGGTGTCTGTGTTCCTGAGAGCTCAGGAATTTGACTGCAGGGCACTTGCTTTGAAGGAAAAAAGAAATAATCCAGGATCACTTAAAATACTGGGCTGGGACACATAAAGCATTACCTTCATGGTAATAGTCTATAGGATCACCTATCTATAAGTATCAGTGAAGTAAGGATTTTGTAGGACCTAAAGTAGTTGAAAAGATCTGAAAAAAAATCAATATAATCACATCTGTTCCTTATTTTGCACTCAATTATTTGGCTATACCTGATACAGGGAGACCAGATCAAAGACCCGTGAAAGTGTTAGAATTGCCTTCCTAAATTCTGGTGATAGATGAGTCCACAATTTTCAAAGTCTTAAGGAATGGGACTTTTTACAGTTCTCCTATACCATCAGTTATAATAACGTTATACACATTTAAATAATCATTTGCTGTTCTCTTAAAACACAACATTTAATTTAGTTATCAGAAGCCAGAATCTTGCACTGTGTATTTCTCAAGTGATGAGGGCAAATTCTAATACCCACACAAACTTAAATGCAGGGTTTTTTTCTCCCTGCAAGACATGCTTACGGAAAGCTTTCAGTAAAATACTGCACCAATTAAAAGGTACTAAGATATTTAATATTAATTACCTAGGAACTTCTGTTGCTCAGGCTTTCTTGTTTCAAATAGTGGTAATCAATATTGGACAAAATCACTGTGTTAACTTCAGCCTGCAAGTTTCTCTTTTTAGTTGTTAATTGGCTACTGGGGACTTCACAGTGGTAGTGAGAAACAAGTGGCTTTTTTGAGTGTGGTCTTCAGAGACTGAGGGTGAGAAGATAAACCTGCAACTAGACTTCTCGCTGTAAATATAGGAGTGAAATGGGCAGGGCCAGTACTTTGTAATTCTCAGTGCTTTTTACAAGAGGATATATGATCTTTGTGAGATGGGAAGCTACAAGGCCCACTACGATTTTTAGTAATAATAAAATCTCTGCTAGGAGTCTGGACAGAACAAATATGGTTTTCCTCTTTGCTTTGGTTTTGCATTTGGCTGCTTGAGTAGACAGGAATAATTTCATAATTATCAACTCTGCTTGAAGTAATGCCTGGTAAAGACCAACATGCAGGGTCATTATTCTTATGAACTAGACCTGGAGAAAATCTATCACCTTTTTGCTCCACTTCCTCTGTTGGGAAACCTGCTTTGGAGAGAATCAAACCTCTCCTTAGGACATGGAAACCTGTAGTTTTGGGCTGGAATGGTATTTGCTTATGGTTACTATCTTGATTAAGGAGATATGCATGTCTGTGTTGGAAACATATTGGGCAAGAAGAAATGTGGTCAAACTGGGGCTGTGTACTGCCAGGCTGGAACTGAGTCTGAAGAAGGGGGTCTTTGAGTTGGATTTGTGTTTGACCATGACAAATCTGATGAACAAACAGGGATGTGTCTTTGGGCTGGATATGCACTGGACTGCCAGATATATGATCATTGCTGAGGGAAGCATCTGTCTGCTTGACTTGCCCTTAAGCACTGACATAACTGCCAGACACTGCTTTTCCATTTTCATCATTTGTACTCTTTATCCCTCTAGTTAGGTATTGGCCAAAAATCCTGCCTGCTGAGAAAAAAAAAGACATTTATAATGAGGCATACTCTGTCATTCTTTTCAAGGAAAGCTGTGTGAAAAATTCTCTGTGCTCCATATGGATTTTTCTTGTTCAGAGGAAATGCACAAAAAATACAGACTAAGCATCACAGCACTGCCAATCACAAAATATGTCAACCTTTTTTTTTCAACACAAACAGAATTCACCTATACACTATATTGAATGATGTGTATCATGCAGTAGAAGAGTTAGATAACAAGCAAGATGGAAAGGGCAGGTTTTCTGAGGTACCTTCGCAGTTTAAAGAAGAATGTATGTGCCGTGTTCTACTGCATGTGAAAACTGGCCATTTATATTGCCAAGAAGTCCCTATTTAGGGACCCTGAATCTGTTCTGCTAGGTGCCATGTGACAATGCAATGAGGTCTTTCACCTGAGAAGTAGATGGGACTCCTTCGGTGAGTGCTCCTCTGCATGCTCCATAGTGTTCCCTATACCACTAAACCTCAGGCTAACCTTACTGAACGGGAAAGGGACAAACATTCAGGGAAATTCCACATCTAAAAAGCACCATGGAGTGGACTTGTTTTCAGTTTGATTATACAAGTGAGGTCAGCTGTGGTCAAGCTGTGAAAAGAAGAGGTGAATCAGCTTCTGGAAACTGTCTCAAAAGTGGCTGCAGGATCTTTTCCAAGTAGGCAGCTTCCTGGAATTGATCATGCCTGAGCAGAAGCACTGCTATCAGCCCCTGAGGTCTGGATTCACCTCTCTACTGTTGGGCACCCAGCTGAATCACTACAGTCAGAACTCTGTCTGCGCCTGTCCTGGATCCTTTTAGTAATACAATAGGATACACAATTCCTCTCTTTAGAAAAGGAGAAAAACTTTTCAGAGGCTGAATCAGATCTTCAGCCAGCTGAACAACTCACTGAAATTGCTTACCTCTCTTCACAGATTACCGAGAGGCTTAGAAATACTGTTTTCTTATTCACCTCCATTCAATGGCTAGCGTGTGGTGGGATGGCACTGAGCCCNAGAGAGGAACAAAACGCAGGGAAAACAAGTGATATAACCACTCACCACCTGCTGACCAATGCCCAGCCAGTCCCCGAGCAGCAATCGCTGCCCCCACCAGCCAACTCCCCCCAGTTAGTATACTGAGCATAATGTCATATGGTATGGAATATGTCTTTGGCCTGTTTGGGTCAGCTGTCCCAGCTGTGTCCCCTCCCGGTTTGTTGTGCACCTGGCAGAGCATGGGAAGCTGAAAAGTCCTTGACTGGTGTAAGCACTACTTAGCAACAACTAAAACATCAGTGTGTTATCAACATTATTCTCATCCTAAATCCAAAACACAGCATTGTACCAGCTACTAGGACAAAAACTAACTTTATCCCAGCCAAAACCAGGACAGGAGGTCCATTGGTTCCTTATCTAGTCCCCAGTTTCCAAACAGTACTGTAGCCAGTGGACATTTAGTCCTGAACATTTTTATCAACAAAGAAATACTTAGTAAATTATCCTTCATTCAGCCTGTGTAGTTTCACAAGCTTGGTGCTCTGTTCGCTTTGCTAGGAAGACTCAACTTTCAGGGACTTGCTGAAGGAGAAGTCACTCTTTATAGCTCTCTGCTACAGCTCAGCTCTCAAAGAAAGCTGGGACCATTGGTTTATCCCCCTGGCTTTCTTGCCCTCCACCACAGTGGCTGACAGCCTCCAGCCCTCTGCTGGGCACAGTCCACCCCCTGACATTTCTGCTGCCTTTTCAGTTGACTGCTTCAGTGTGTTACATCCTCACTTTCTATATTCCCCTGAAGAGGAAAAGACACTTATGCCACACCGCACTATCTTTTTTCCCTAGCTCAGGGCTCCCGCTCTCAGATTTCAGTCTCACACTTCATGAAGCACAGAACAATTCCATCCACCAAGGTGATCGACTTACCATTGCTGAAGAGTTTGCTTGATGATCAATGGGCATGCTGCTGTATAAATATCTTCCAGGTGTAATGGTTACATTTGGAGAAGTGATCCTTGAACAAACTTCATTGCACAGCTCTCGGATTCTTGTCAGGTTTACTACATAAATACATAACCTGTAAATAGCATCCATCACTAACATGCACTACTACAAGGAGAGCCATCACAACAGAACTTTGTTTCAGTATAAAAGGTTTATCTATCACTTTTAAAATGGTTTAAATCATTGAAGCACAGCTCTGGTAGTGAGCCAGAAGTATTTACCTCTGTTTGGACAGCGCCAGACTGGAAATGTATTGTACAGAAATAGATTTTACCAGCCTTTCAAAATAATATTCAGATGGGCTTAATAATATCAAAGGGCCAATAATTATATCTTCTGACTTTTCAACCTTACTCCTCTATTTGAATTTTCCTTACTTTTAATATATTATTGTTGTTCCTTTAAAATTAATGTTATGTAGTAACAAATATAGTATGACAGTATTCTAACAAAACAGAAGTCAAATTACTTACCATTTATTTCAAACATCATAAAAACTATTTTGATTTTTTTTCTTTCCGTTAGCCTGCTTTACTGACTACGTGAAGACGGAGGAGTCTTAGCTATTCAGATACTCCTACAGAATTACAGAAGCTAGATGGAAGAAAGAAAAGCTTGTTTGGGTCTCTTTAACTCAGTTTGTAGGGACAGCATTGTGTTTTTTATGCTACCACTTTATTCTATTGTACTGATTTGTGAAAAAAAAAAAAACCAAAACAAAACACTGTAAAATTTCTGTATCCTAAACTTCTACAGCAGATCCTGAGGCCTGGCAGTTTTGACTGAAGTCAGTGAACCTGTTCAGATGCCAGCGTCCTTCTCTACAGATCTGGTTTCAGGATTGGTGCCTAGTTTCCAGCCTTTCTTTTTATTTATTAGGTCAAAAAGGTTTTGATTATAGATCATGTTATTGTTTTTAACTTTTATTTTTAAAGGTTAGTCCTTAAATATTTAATCAATAGCTACTTTATATAAACTGCAAAGAGCTTTTCATTCACATATACAGGCCCACAAAATGCCCAGTTATTTCTGAACCATATGGCACTGCAAGTCCTTTGTTTTAATTTGAAATTCCTGATGCCTTTAAAATAATATAAGCCAAGATATGCCTTTTTACATGGACGTATATTCTGAGAAGAGCAGGACCGTCCCCAAAACCTCATTTTTTTCATTTTGTCTGAATCTCACTTCCCTGTGGTCTGACTCCACGTGATCTAATTTAATTTTTCTTGACACCCACAGTTTTTCAGTTCTCCCTCATATTTTTGGATGAGCTTGGGGGAGTGCCTCTATTATCTGGTGGGTAGTGTTCAAGCCTGATAGGTGGAAAACCCAGGTTCCAGCACCTGCCCCGATGACTCTTCCACTTTTTACATGAGGAGCCTCACAAAGAGGTGCAGGTCATATGGGCTATATTGCAGTCCCATTCACACTGCTTTGCACTAGCACCTTAACTTCCAATCTACCTTCTTCTATGTTAATTTTAGAGAACACATAGAATTTGAAACTACACACTACAGGAACTGTCTTTGTACAATTTACCTTTACCAACCTTCTCTCTTGGTGTCGACAGTTTAGACGGCAGCTTAGGAGGCAGAGGTCTGTGAAGCATTTTTAGCTGCTAAACTATTTTCTGCTTTGCCTTTGTTCCTGCCGGATGACTGATGATATTTCAAAAAATCAGAAAAGCCTGACAACAAGGCAAAACAAACGAAGTAGTCATCTCTAATTTAAGGTGCTGAACTAAAAATGTCTGCTCAGATAAACCAGGTGATAAAAGAATCATAAAACAGGACAAGTGGCCAAAAAGGGCATTTGCTCTTAGTGACTGATTCAACAGTTTTTCTAGTTATTGTTAGTGTTTCAGGAAATAAATCAGTGATCTTATTAAAAAAAAAAAAGAGCTATTATGTTAACTTTTGAATGCTTGCATGAAAGAATGTTTTTCAGCACCTCTATCACAAAAGATGAGGCAATTGGAGTTTTTAAACTCCGTGCCAAAGGAGGAACAGTAAAATAGAGAAACACCCCATGCCAAGCATTCTGAAAGCTCCCGGAAACAGTTTTCTGCTGGATAAACAGATTTAATAAGGGCAACAGTTAACCCTGGTAAAAGGCCGAGTCTGAAGGTAGCAATTTTATGCTTCTTTCTGGCTTCCTATTAGGTTATGAATGCAAACAATGATAGTGATTTCTATCGAAGAACTCCTGATTTGGTTTCAGAAACCCTCTTATTAGTAGCCAAGTTTAGCAAATCTCTGATTCACAGTAATTTTCCAGATTATCTACATCCTAAATTGCAGAGTTCAGGGTTTTTTTTTTTTGGTGTAGGGTTAAAAACATGTAAGACATCACACAGTATAATGAATTGGTCCTAAAGAACTGGAAATCAGAAGGAAAACACAGAAGAAAAAGCACTGATGAACATGACTTTAAAGAGAAACTGAAAGTGCCATCAGGAAACTAGCGGCTCACAGGAAGATTTACAAAGATTAGGAAAATTGTCACATACAGCTAGAAGCAAGGACATCTCTAGGCAAAAAATATTTCAATAATTTAACCTGAAAGTAGATAAACTTGAGACTTCAGTGCAATTTTGCATGTGAACGAGATTAATTTAAATGAAGTGTCACATTATATGAAACTGTGATTAAAAGAACAAACACAGTCCTGAAGCGTACAAGCAGGACTGAGTTCAGATTTCGCACTTAGCTAATGGACTTGAATGACAGTTACACAAGGGGATGGAGAAAGGAAGAAGCAGGGGAAGCTTGAAAAGGAAGCCTGGAGTTCAATTATAGCCATGCTGAGTTTGAATAAATGGTCAAACATTGGAACAAGATGAGCTACCATGACACAAAAATAACTGGAATCTGGCATGGTTCGTGACGTTAACCAGACGCTGGGGACAGCACCCTTGCAACAAACTGGAGGCACAGGAGGAAGAATATAATATTAAAAATAAACCAAACAACCCAACAACAACAAAAAAACCCCACCACAATGCAGGACTTCTTAAAAAGCCAAAGAATATGAGTTTCAAGAACAGGAACAAAACACTCTATAGCTATGTCTGGACTTCCCTGGTGATACACGGGATCTCATCATTCCAGTCTTTCCCTCTTCAGGATACAGGTTTTGGCGCCTGCCACATGTCAAGGAGTTTTCCAGCTTCCCATGCTCTGCCAGGTGCACAAGAAGCCAGGATGGGAGGGGAGGGAGCACAGCCAGGACAGCTGATCCAAACTGGCCAAAGGGATATTCCATACCATATGGTGTCATGCCCAGTATATTAACTGGGGGGAGTTGGCCAGGGGAGCAGCAATCACGGCTCAGGGACTGGCAGCGTTGGTTGGCGAGTGGTGAGCGGTTGCATCACTTGTTTATTTTTCCCTGGGTTTTACTTCTCTCTCTCTCTCTCTCTCTCTCATTGTTTTCCTCATCATCATCATCACCATCATCATTATTATTATTATTGTTATCTTTTAATTATTAAACTGTTCTTATCTCAACCCATGAGTTTTCTTACTTTTGCCCTTCCGATTCTCTCCCCCATCCCACTGGGCCTCCTTCCAACACTGATAAAAATCAAGACATAGAATGCACCCTTGATTAGGGCATACATCTAAAGACAGATGAAAGTTCTCATTTTCTCTTTTCTAGGTAGCTTCTGTTGAAACTGGCTGACAGATCAAGAAGGGTGAGAAATACTCTCAGACTTGGTTAAGAAGTCAGTGCCTTGAGGAGCACTGCCTGCAAATTACCCAGAGGTGAACAGACTGGAAAGAAATGAAGGCTTAGGATGAAAGTGGAGTGAAAGAACTGATAGTGAGTGTACACAGCACATTCAGTCGGCTCGGCATCAGGGAAGGAGGTGAAAGCACTGGAGGAAATCTGAAGTTACACAGATGAGCAGGGTGGATAAGAAGGAAAGCAGAAGCCTGGGCTGGGGCAGTGGAGCAAACGCAGCACAGACAAGAAAACCTAGTGTTTCTGGCAGGGAAGGAAGGGAGTTGTTCAAGCTGCTAGAGACAGGAAGGATAAAAGTGAGCCAAAGTGACAGGGAGCACAATTTTCTCATGAGATAAAATTCACCATTATAGTTGGTGAGCTTCTAGGTAAAAATCAAAATGACAGTAGAACCAAGAAGTATAAAGACTGTGGCCATAAAACATGGCTGTAGTCACTACTGTAGGTCTAATTTAGTTCAAGATGCCAGACAGTTGAGCCAACAAGACTCATCAATGCTGAAGAAGGGAAGAAGAAAATCAGTAGTGAGGAAATCCAGCCTGGTGAACATGCAGGAGAGAGTGAAGGATACAAGAGCAAAGGAAGGTGGTGTCCCTGATGAATCCTGCCAGGCAGAGACCTTGCTATGGGAGAAGAGCAAAGTCAGGGGTGGAAGGGAGCAGGGGGAAACAACTTAGTACAAATATATCACAAAGAGGGAGAGCAGCACAAAGCGACTTCCCATGTGGATCAGAAGAAATCTTGACCCAGTTGTATTCTGATCTAACCATGGCCAAATATCGGGAATTTTCTGCTGCACGGTATCAAAACCAGGTTAATGTTGACCAGGAAAAAGCATCTGGTCAGTGTACCAGTGTAGAGCAAAACTCCTTACAGAGGTACCCTTTTAAAAATGTATTTTCTTGAGCAATATAGTAACAGTACAGTGTAATACACAATACTAGTAAGATACAACTTTGTGCTTGGTTTTGTTCTTTACCATGAATCTTTCCCGCTTTTTAGGAGGAATCTTCCCTCCTTCCTACCACGCTTTTTACATCTTTGTTTAAAAGGTGCCGTGCACAGCACTGTCCGACACAAGCAGAACGGACAAATCTTTGACCAGCCATAGCTCCCGCCTCTGCTTTACGAAGGGGCAGCCGGGTCTCACCACACGAACACCCCCAAACGCCCTGCGCACACTCGGGACGTGGCGCTTTGGTTCCCCCGTTCCTCCCCAGCCCTGACAGGCCGCCCGGGGCCCGCTTGGCCGCCGGCCCTCGGCCTGGGCCACCACCGCCCCCGGGAGGCTCTGAGGGCAGCCGGGGGCGCCGGCTCCCCCTCAGCCCCGGCCCGCCACACCGGCGCTCGCCG
>VZTV01015755.1:593-16030 GCA_013400875.1 Anhinga rufa
CTGCAGCCTTGAAAAACAGTAACCTGTTTGTTGACAGCCTTGACAAGGCTTTGCAAAGGCCCCTATTTCTCAAAGCTGTTATGCCACTTAGCTGATCTCTTTTTTTTCCTCCCATCCAGTGTTTTTCACAGCCGAGAACTTGTTTGAAGTGGAAGCAGACTGAAAAACAAAACAAACAGAGAAGTCCTGGGACTGTGGTCGGACATGCCCATACCTGTGCAGCGACGTGGTGTTTCTCCAGCTGACTGCAAGGATTTCAACACACCCGATCTGCTTTATGACTGCTCAACACTGGGCTTAAGCAGGGAAATGAGTTCAGATATGCCTTTCACAGCTGACACACTGAAGTAAAACAACCTCATTAGACCACCATAGAGCCACCAGCAAAACACCCACGAGCTACTAACTTCCAAAATGAAATCAAATTACAGGCAAGAGCAGACAAGAACACATCTTACCCACGCTGTAACTGGGTTAGTGGGGGCTGTATAGGCCCAACACGTTAGACCTGCAACTGAACCACGGTCGGGGATGCTGTGCTGCAGCCTCGGCATCTGGTATTCATGCACAAACCTCAGTTTGGTAACACCAATCCCCTGGAAACGACTGCACTGAAGACTTCTTTTCTAGACATGTGCCAAGGAATATTATCAAAAAAGATTCTGTGATAACATCCATTTTAAAGCGCCCCATTTTTTCTATCAGTTGTATTTAAGATCAGTATATGTGGTCTGTGTTCAGTATAAATGATAGGGTTCAAAATTCAAGAACAAGCTTGTGTGGGCAGCAAAGTCACTTTTGATTATTTTTAAAAATGCTATCAAAAACCTTTGTTGTTACCAGAGAAATAGCAACTTTTTAAAAAGTAACTGAAAAATATTTATCATTTTTAAAAAAATCAGGAGCAGGAGACACATACCTATACGGGCAGTGCACCGGGTGCAATTTGTGGCATATCTTTTGGTTAGAGAGGAATATGGCTCTAATGTTAACGTCTGTGAGACCAGGGCCTAATCATTGTGCAGTGAAATATGAAACAAAATCAATGGTGGCACAGAAGATGTAATCTCTACTGTGTTTGGCTCACTGCACTGAATCCTTGACTCATAAATCATTGTTACTAGCCATTCAGTGAATCAATATTCAGATTCCCTCTTGGTCTATACATATGACCACTAAATGAAATAATAATGACCAAAATCTGTCATATATTAGGTTATCAATATTACCAAAAGGGATTTCTTGGGAGCAATGAGGTAATCGAGGATAAAATATATCAGATGAGCATGCAAAGAAATATGAAAAACCTGTGACTAAATATACAGACAGCAGAAGAAAGGTATTTTTAAATACCTCTTCTTCCATCATATCCTCAAGTATTAAAGTTTACCATAGCATCACAGTAATGCATTTTATAAGAGACCATTTCAATAATGTATGTTTTTAATTACGTTTTAAAACATGCTGTACTTAAGCTTTGTTTTCTTTTTCTTCTTTCAAATAACCCCTTAAGTTATTACTAGGTTTGTTTCTTTTCTTTGTAACACAATTAATATTACAGTGATCAGAGAGTAGTATTTTCTTACCAGCAGCCTGACAGTTAGGAGCTTCAGAAGACCACATTTTAGTTCCACTAAAAACCAACAACAACAAACAAACTTCTAAGAGTAAGTCCATAAAGCTGCATTTTCCAAACCATTCACAAACCATTTAGTTATTAAAAGGTAGTGGATCACCTCTTGCAGAGAAACCCGAGAAGTGCTCTGTCCTACTTGGCCATGAGCCGCGTCAAAATTTGTAATTTTGACAACAGAAGGAGGGAAGAAATGATGGAGACCTCAAATATGTCACCTTTGAAAGAATAATCAACTAAGAATGGTCTTTTAACTGCTTTCTAAGCACACAAGACATTCTCCAGGCAAGTATGACTTACAGGTAGAAACTTCACTGAATTTACATAACCCTTTGGAGGACTTCTGCATGCATATTAAGTACAAAAAAAGCAGCACACATTGACAGAAGACACATCTTTCAGGTTCACTAATTTTACCTACCAGTAACGCTTAGAAGGCTGAAAAGTTAAAAAGCATGAAATAAAAATCAACAAACTCTGGTTTTCTTGCCTCGAAATTGGCTTTTCTCATACACACATTCACAGTGAAAACAAGAACTCAAGGGTGAGAAGCCATATAGGACAGTACTGCAGAGACAGCACTAACTCTCTTCCTTGCACCTACACACAAATATACGACCGAATTAAGTAACTATTGTTCGCACATCGTCAAGAACATGCTAAACATATGCAATAAATATGGCAAATAAATCTTTGGTATCTATTCAGAAAGGGCCTGCAATGAAACAAAGAATTCACTTATTACTGGATGGTGGGCTCTGTAAGGATGTACGAGTTGCCTAGGCATCTAATGGCGCAACTGTAGTTACGAGTATTTTCTTGTACAATTTAATAAGCAATGAACATTCAGGTGACTATTCTTAACTGCGCAAGGCAGCCAAATGACTACCAGTCATTCATCGGAGCTGTACCACTCCTTCTAGTTGGGGTGAGCTGGGGGCTTTCTTATTTATTCAAACTATAATAGAAAAACAGGAAACTATTTCAGTTAATTTTTTATTCCTTTTGTAGAAAGGCTAAGTTGGAAAACTACGATGATTACATCTGGAGAAGTTATGAGCAAAGAGAGCTCTAAATTAAAATTAAACAGAAAGGTTCCTTCTACTTGCATGTACCGCTGTTTAAAACTCTTCTCCCTAGCATCTTATATAGTATTTTCTCTATAGGGAAGTGTGAAGTGATACCTTCTATTAAACAAAATGGAATATGGGTTATCTCCAGCACTGCCACACCAGCCACAGTGAGCACTTGAGGACAAAGTATCCCTAAATCACTTTCAGTAGGAGAATTTTTTAAAAAGAATGAATAATTTTAAAGTATTCAAAAGAATGAAGTGTCTTCATTTGAGTGACTGAAAACATTATATTTCCCATACAGTTTTTTAAATCATCCATACAGCACAGATGAAATTTAAGATACAATTTTAACACATTTTTTAGCAGCAACATGACCCCTGATGTTCTGTTGTTTCAACAAGCAGACCAAGAACTCTGTGTCATGCATTTACAATTTCTTTTAAATGCTATAGTTCTTGGTAGCCCAGTGTGACAATGGCACTGCTACTTTGCAAAAATATCGTATTTTTCTTTAATTAGGCTACATTATGATTTTAAATGATAATTTGTTTACCCTTTCACAATTGCAAATACTTAATGTCCTTTATTTTGTATTCTTTTACTAGAAATTAAAGAGATTTTTTTTTTTTATAAAAAACCTGCTCTTCATATGTTCTGCTGCAGTTCATGAACCGTATGTGCAACTTAAAAGAAAAAAATAAGTCTACATTTGTCTATCAACAATATTTATAAGTGAACAGAGTGGAAAGATTACAAAATTTTAATAAGAACATTATATTATAGTAGCAATAATCTAGGTGTTTTACTGGGAAGTGAAGTGGATTACCGTAAATGAAATTTTAAATGTCCTTTCCATTTTATAGATAACACAAAATGAGTCTTTTCATGTCTCCAGCGATAAGGATACATGTGCCACACATTTAAATAGTGCCTTCACCCTATCCAACCCTGCTCATGAATTAATAATTCAGTGACATTAATACAAGAAGATAAATGATAAAGAGGTTACAGCACAAGGGCCAACGGTACACATATACTTCTTTTAGAACAGCTAATACCTCTCTGCCAATTACAGTCAGAACTTTTTAACAGTTTTCAATGGCATTTTTACAATCTAAATAGCAGCTTATGCACACACAATTTCACACAACTCAAGCTTAATAAATCTCCTGCTGCTACCAAACAATCATTCTGGGGGATTAAAGTGCAACATCTGCTAACATTAATAAGCATTTTACATAGCAATATGTATAAAAGCAGTTGCTATCGGTCTTCTGAAAAAGCTTCTAGACTGGTTTGGCATAAATTATACCTTTATCGTTCAACTGGTAACTTCGGCTTACGGCAACAATAAGGTAGCTATATTGCTATATAGCGGGAAAAACCAACAAAATTATATACTGACTGCAATTATCATTTCTAGTGGAACAATTTTCAAAATACTTGAAAAATAAACAAAAAAATGTATGTATGCAAAGAATTTCAGGTAAGAACCTGGTAACATCCCACAGTTTCAATACTTAGAAGAAACCGAAGCTACCAATCTGTTTGCAAGAGACAATTTCTCTCCTAATAGCAGTTACAGCTTTTTAATCCACCTTGGGCTTTTTTATTTTTTATTTGCATTTCTACCAAAGCAGGATCTACTGTGAAAGAATGTGTGCCTTTCCAAGGCATAAAATAAATATCAAGGGTTTTATTTCATTAGGAATTCCAGCGTACATTTTTAGGTAGAATTTGGCAAATGACCGTGCTTTGGAGTCGAGAGACATGTAACATCAGCTTGAGCCAAGAACGCAGTTGGCAAACACGGCACCAACTTTTACGTGCAGCCCTGCCAATGCCACTCAAGCCCTGCAGTTCAGCTGTGGACAGCCGAATGCCAGAGCCTGCCGATCACCCCTTCTCTGCAGTGAATAAAACCAACAAAGTCATATTCTAGCTGGTGTTACCATTTTATTGTAAAGCAGCTTTCAATATATTTTTAAAAACATGCAGAGGTAAAGTATTTCAGGCTCTTCCTAAGCCCTACAATCTTAGTATTTTTTAGGAACTGAAAAGAATCAATAGTCAACACTGCAATAATAGATACTGTAACACTTATAATACCTTTGTACAGCGCTCCAAGATCATTTTATTGTGTGGACACAGGTGGGCCAGTATCTGCAAGCTCATTTCTTTCATTTATGCAAAAAGAGATTTGTATCAAAAATATCCAGAGAGATGACAGAACAGCAAGCTGGATCAAATAAGTCTGTAACAAATATTTAATCTACTCTTTTTTTTTAATTAGCGATTAATTTTCCATTATGAATTGCTTAAACATGATTGTTTTAAAATTATTTTTAAAGTCAAAACATTGCTTTAAAAATTACTATTATCATATTCTCCTGACATCGCCTACATTCTTATTTGACATGTTATAAGAGAGATGAATAAAATCAAAGCAATAAGATAATAAAAGATTCCAGCAATGCCAGTGCTTGACAACTAAAACCCAGGACCTTTTGATGCTATCAGGCTTTAAAGTACCCAGGAACTAGGGCTGAAGCCAGGCTTAGCCCAGAAAAAACAGTCATTTAAGGACAGAAGGAAAAAGCTTAAAACAGAAAGGTAAGTACATTTAGTATCTACTTTTTCCTCAGACTGATGGTTTCTTTAGGCTGAAGTCTGCACCTGCAATTCCCATACATATTTCAAAGATCGGAATCACTGTCGCCAGAGGAAGCACATGGGGATTAAGAACCCAGATGCTTCAGTGCCACAAACAGTCTTTCTTAAATACAGCTTGAATTTTAAATTACCATTTTAAAATATTTTTAAGTTACTGTGTGCTGCCTGTAAAAACACAGCTTCATATAAAAGTGACAAATTCTTACTTTTTTTTTCTTTTAGGATAGAAAAACATGATATTGGCACGCGACTTTGTTTTCATGCTATTCCTCCATCCACACTCTAATTCTCACATCAGACATATCCCCTGCCATGTGCTAGCCTTACATGTTCTTGAAGATTTACTGCTGCCGTAGTAGTCTCATGGCTATTTCAAATCCAGGTCACAACTTTCCACAGTTACTCAGATTAACATTTGCAATTTAATTTATTTTAACACAAGAATCCAACAGCGCTGAGATGAAAACGAGGCGACTTTTTTGCTCGAAGATGACTGAATATTAAATATGAAATTTAACAGGTTTTAATCATAACAGTTTGTAAACAGTGTAATATATATGTCTGCCCTAATTTAGTAAGATGGAATTCTCACATAACACTCATCAAACTGAGCACAAAAAAATTGTTCTGGCATTTCATTAAATTAAAATCTTCAGTCCCCACAGCAAGAATGCAGAAATTTAGATTTTATTAATACCTTAAATCAAACTCACTTTTATGAAAGGCAATTTACAAGTCATCTTCTCTTGTGATAGTGAAGAACAGAACAGGGTCTTAAGCATGTTTTTACAGACACTTTGATGATAGTCTAACCTTTTGGTCTGCCTGCTATTTTTAACAAAAATAGCATTTTCTTTGAAATCCAGCAAGCTCTTGTTTTCATGAATATAGTTTTAAGCCTTCAGTGACAGAGTGGCTGACAGCTCAACAGATAGAAGGTAAATTTAAGAGAAGATGTCCCTGTTTGGAAAACGCATGCCATTTTACCAGCTTCTCATTCAGCAATCTGAAGAACTCCAAATTTAATCTAGATCACCGTATTTCACAGCTTGCCCAAAGATATCGTATTGTGCAAAACCTTCACACCCACAAAACCATGCAAGTTGCACACATGCTCAACATGCCACCTTGATTTAACTGGTGCTCTATGTACTCAATATTTTAAATTTCTAACACTAAATAACACTATGAAGCCTTCTGCATTGCAGGCACTTCTGCAATAGATTACAAATCAGGTGCACAATGAAATCATCATCAATCAGGTAGACTCCCCCGTACTGCCAGTTACTCACCAGAAATCAGTGAGAGTCACAACATTGTGCATGGAAAAAGGAGGGAGTGGGGGGGAAGGCAAAAAAAAAAAAAGCAAAGGGAGTAGGCAGAGCTGGAAGATGGCATCCCCCCCAGCTACTTTCAAGTGCAGTGGAAGTGGGAAAGCCCTTGGGTAGGGCATAGAATGAAAGCAAGCAGATGGAAAAGGGAAGGCCTAAGGAAAGACGCAGCAGCGCGGGCAGGCTTGCCCTGCTGTGCCATGGGTGGGTGCATCGGGGAGCCTGTGCGAAATAAAGAGGCATTTGAAGGAGCGGAGGAAGACTGACAATGAAGGAATGCAAGTCAACAAGGAACAGAAAACAGGCAGCACAGTACAGAAAAGGGAAGGACTTGTTAGTATGAAATATCTGAGTGTAATTTGATTTCCTTCAAGCAGACTGCCAGCATTTGGGATCAGTTGCCCAATCTCATAACCCAACGTACAAAACTTACTTTTTATTTGGAACACAATGCAAGCTACACTAACTGCAACTATTTGCTTTTTAATCCATGTGAAAAGCCCACCAATCCACATCAGAAGCCATGAATCTGTTTGAAGAATGAGTCAAAGCAGCAAAAATGTGGAGACAGAGAAAGACAACGTTGGCACTAAGTGTTACAAGGGCCAGCACACACACGCAATGAGATGCACGTCTGCATGTACGTACAATTAAGAAACATTTGCTGTTCTGCAAGTAATCATATTCTATAAATGACTGATGATATTACAGTGCCATAATAATAATAATTTTAAAAAGTTGGCCATGATTTCAACAGAACTACTGCACATTCTGAGCATTTTTTTTTTAAATAAGTCCAGAAGAGGTTGTGACAGTAATAAATGTACAGTTTATTTATGGGTCACTACTGGGCTGAACTGAGATTTTATTTCTGGAAGAAGAGAAAAAGAAAGACAGAAGGATGAATAAGACAGACAAAAATGGAAATGAAAAAAAAAATAACCCAACCTAAAGGCCCATCTCGGATACATAAGGACCAACAGACAGAGGCATGACAGAACACTTCACCTGACACTGCCTGGTTATCAACATACTCTCTCAAAGTTACCCTGTTTTATTTTAATATCTCTTCAGTCAGAAGGTGATTTGACATTTTTGACCTAAAAATAGGAGCTTTATAGATCTTCTAAAAATAAAAATATCTAACCCAAGATTAGTATGTTGTATGATACAAGACAGCAAGCACAGCACAAGATTTCAACAGCCAGACATTTCGCCCCAATGATTTCTGGTCACCAAAATAAAAACCAAATTCACTGATACAGTATTATTTTAGGACAGTTAAGTAAATATCACTTTTTAGCTTTTCCACAGTGTTGATGTTTACTAACTAGAACATGTACACGTACAGTCCAGCTGGCTGAGAGCGGAACGAAGGAAACCAGGCTCATCCAGGCTGGCAGCGACCTTCATCTGTGACTCTGGACGAGCATCTCTTCTCTTGATCTGCCTCACAATTTTATCACATGATGAACTGAGCACTTTGTGTTTTTGAATGAAAAAGTACCAGATTAATAAATACCCAGGCATACATGTACTCAAGCACACACACATTCATGAGCAGATATTAATTTACTATTGTTCAACATTTTTTACTATTTCATTCACTTTCAAAAATATTTATTAAAAACACAGCCTCTAAGAATAGCTTAAGATAGGTAAGAATAAAAATATATTCAGCTAAATACTTTCAAATATTTAAATATACTACTAAACGCTACATTCCTCTCAAAGAAGTTATTTATCTTGCAATGACCACTACCAGCAATAACTTCCAAACAGAAGGTTTGGAAACTGATTGCTTCAATGTTCACAAAGCACCTATTTCTTGAAGCCTGGACTTACACAAAAGTCCATTTCCCACTTTTCATTTTGAGCCCCATTCAATAAACCATAATTACGAATTTTTTTTTCCTGTTGTTATTCTACTAGAGGTACTGGGATATAACTCAGTAAACTGGCGTTGAACAGGCTGTGGTATGGGAGGAAAAGTACCACTGCCCTTCTGCTAAGGACCAAAACATCAATAATTCAAGCTGATTGGGAAACACTATTTGACAAGACGATTAATTTTTAAGAATGTGGTAGGGATAGTAACAAACATCACAGAACAATTTTAAATTTTACAAGAATCATCAAGAAAGCTTACAAATATGAAGCCTTCGAAATAAGTAAATCTACATCTTTCCTTGTTCCAGGTTAAAAAACCCTAGACTGTAGGAGCCACAACTCTGGAATCCAACCAGCAAAGCTACAAGCATCACCAGTGACTCAGGCTGCTGTGCGGAGGTGCTCTGCTGCTCCAAGCATGCACTAGAGTACTTTGTGCCATGTACTGCACTGCACCGCTTAATAAGGTTTGTCAACACAATTCAGAGTTTTTTGATCTTAAAGCTATTCTGTTGTAGGTTCTCCCTCCAGAAGTAAGCATTCAGTGAAAAATGAATGTCAGTGACTAAAAAAAAAACCCCCAAAAAAACCCCAACCAAACAAACAAAAAACTGAACAACCTACTAAGCAAAAATTAAAAATGCAAAATACAGTTATCCTCTAAGGTGGCTCCATTACCTACACATTTGTAAAACTGCATGAACTCCAGACACGCCATTACCCGAGACGCTCCCCCAAGCTTCCGAGGGTCCCCACGCCGTTCACCTGCAGCCCTGGACGGGGAGCGTGGTCGAAGCCTCCCCCAGCCCCACAGGTGTGGTCGAAGGCTCCCACGCGTGTGCCCTTTCCGGGAACAGAGATAAGCAACCCGGTGTTTCCCATGGAGCACAGGATGAACCTTTCTGTTCATAAGTGCTCTTACGGTTTCCATAGTGAATGTCATTTACATGAAGGCATTATAAAGGTTCCCACATGAAAATGCATCTCTGGCATAATTACATTCTTTCAAGTTACTTTTCCTCCCACTTGCTATAGTTCTTAGGTAAAAGGAAAATATTGACAAAAACAGGACATGAGGGGGACATAAGATAACCACAGACTGAAAAACGTGAAACCACCAAGCCATTTACAACTCTTTTTTTTTTTTTTTTTTTTTTTTTAAACTTTAACTCTTCTTTACTATTGGGCAGCCTGAGATCAACTACACAGGGTAAAATACTCTTTAATTTATAGCCTAAGGGTTCTTCCATGTTTAAAAGGAAGGAACATGTAAAAAAATACAGTATCTTTCTCAACCCGTCTGTTCTTTGAAATGTCTTCATTAAAATGGAGATTTTGACTTTTTGACTGTGAATAACAGAAAAAGGACAAACCTGGTTTCCAAGGATCTTCATCTGCAGACAGCACACACAACGTTCCCCTTTCATCTCACAACGATCGCACTTTTATATCACAGGAAATTTTTGAGAAGGAAGGGCAGATGGGACTACCTCTAGTTCATGATGATTAGCTAAATTAGTCCTAATTACACCTTTGTTTTATTATGAAACAACTGAATCTAGCCACAGATTTGGAGTTGCAGCACAGAAGGACTCCTGCTTTCCCAGACCGAGTGGCAGCCATGACGGAAACCGCCATTGCATGCAGGATGATGACTGTCACGTATCAGACCATGCCCCAGAGAGCCCCAAATCACAAACCTACTGTAAAAAAGGAGTTCCTGATTTTTTAGTTTGGTTTTTTTTTTTTCATGGAAACATCTTGTACACATCAGCATTCACAGATTTTCACTGACACTGCAGTAAAAACACAACTTGTTCAATGGTCAGATGGAGTTGAGTGAATTTTAGAGCGCAATACTGAGAGCTACCTCTTTACACCATTTGTGAGCCATAACAGGATTCCACCGAGCATATTTGCTAAGTTGGTTTAGCAGCAGCTAATATTTCCGATACGTACAAGACCTGAACAGTTGTTCTTTTAGGTAACTTAAATAATGGCTGTAATTAAGTGATTGAGGAGATATTAATCATATCTCTCAACTGTGCTGGAGTCATGAACACAGTTGTGCAAACTGCTTAACCATAGCACTGAAACAGCAACACATTTTCCCACTGCCCCATGTATTTTTCACAAATCCCTACCGATTAGTTTTAATAATCTGTTAATGCGGCAGTTTTATTTAGTGTATCGGTTATTATGTAACTATCTAAAATATAAACAGAAATAATTTACTGCCTATCTCCCAGCAGACCTACTATAAAATTTTCATTTATTTGACCTTCCTTCAGTTAACATACAGGACTTGGGTAACTTTTTTTATATAAAACTATACTGAACAAAATAATTGTTTTAAATAATTGTTTCATATATCAAGTGATTTTCTGTGAAAATTACCCAAGAACTAAGAAATTTATTGCTTACAGAATCTTGGCAATCTATCACATACAAAGATCAGTCAACTCCGGGGAAAAAAAGAATTAAGCTAAATAAAATTAAAATAAACCAAACATTTAAACTGGCCATTAATTGGATAAGTAATAGAAAGATGCTGATTTCACTGTAGAGTCACGATATTATTATCTCTACAAGAAAAAAAAAATCAAGGGGGCTATATGCTCAGAAACAGGCTGAAAACAGTACTTTCTAATCATGCCACTCTCCAAACACTGCCGTAGAGATAACTATAATCAGAAATAACAACATTAGAAGTGAAGATGTAGTAAAGATATATGAATTCTGTACAGGTAACAGAAGTGTAAGGGAGAATTTAATTCACAGGTATCCTTCAAAGGTTATACTGTTTTTATGTGCTCTGTTTGGCAGATTTTTCAGTCGTGAGCCAAGTACTGCTGATTACTTGCATCCCATTTGCCAAATATGAAACCTTTATTAGTCATAACAACACTGCTGTTCCAAACAGACAAAGAGATATAAATAATAATAAAAAAGGGGGGAAAAAAAAAAAAAGACAGACTTATCCCTTCTTCAGGGTTAGTTGTCTGTGGGCAGTTAAGTATGACTTAGTATGACTTCATTTGTGATGCACACTACAAATAAAATGACTATGGTGTGGATTTGTGCTTTGATTTATTGTCTTGCAAACAGAAGAATACCAATTTTAAGGAGCCATTCATTATGGGATTTGCACAAAACCAAAAATGGTTAATCTTTATCTCACAACTATGTATACATAACCCAAAAAAATGTTTCAGGAGAGCACATAAGGATAACAATTTGCTAAGAATCTTTCTGTATATATTTTCCTCTTTCAAACACAGAAATTGTCTTCTAAAACATTAGAAAACTTTTTTAATGATCAATATGTGTAAAAGAAATCCACCATAACCTATTTTTAATACTTTTAAAATAAATTATAAATAATTGTAATATTTAAAGCATTGATAAGAATGCTTTACCTCCTATTGAATATTTATGCATTATTCTCCCTTTTATTCTAAGTACTGGCTTCTTCTTAGCTAGGGTGTACAAGCCAAGCGCTGCCCTCAACAATGCAGTCACAGTTCACGCTCTTAAATCGGTTGGAGCTCCACATTCATCAGGGGGTAACATTCGTCCTTTTGTGTTTTCTTCTTACTTACAGACAAAAGATACAATCGTGTTCCAGAGTTCAAAATGAATGAAATGTGAAGCCAATCTAAGAACCTAAAGGAGTTTTTCTAAAATAGAAAATGTTATTCTTAAGGTCATAAATCTTGTTCTGAACACAACACTAAAGACAAAGCTCCGGAATTTTGCTCTAGTTATGTAAATACAAGATGCATGAGTTACTGATGACAGATGAAGTCATACATTGCTACCATGATCACAAAAATAATGAAGTTTTGAATATTTGTTGTTTAATGCAGTTTTGAGGCCCCAGTTATCTTCCAGTAATCCACCAGAAAACATTTAAACCTGTGTGCAACGTTACTTTCTATCGGCACAGTTTCAGAAGTGGAATATTTAATGTCAAAAGAAACAGGTGCATCTTTCCTCCGGCTTCTGGTAATCAATAACAATTTAAAACAGATGGGTACAGGATCTTTCTACATCAAGTCTTATACGTAGATTTAATTCAAAACTTCCAGGAAATGTTGTGCCTTACAAATTTAACTAATATTATCCATGCCTGGTTACAATGCATGGAACATATATTGGAAAGTTCTTCTACAATAAGAATGGCCATCTACACATTTTTTAAATTTGTAATGACCTAATTAAATCAATTAAATGACCTAAGTAAATCAAGGAAAGAAAGGTATTTTGTTTGTCTAAACACTCATTACTCCAGTATTTATTGAATTATACCTCAAGGTATCATCTTAAAATGTGTAGCTATTTCGTCACACTTTGCCGTTAAGACTGCTGTTCTACTCCATGCTGTTATTCATAAATGACTATATAACCCAATGTATTTTGCTCAATCAGTCCCCATAAGTATTTTTTATTGATAAAACATAATTAGTTTTATTAAATGTGACTGGTACATTGCTTCTGCCAAGTAAGTGAGTATTAATGTCTGACTTTTTTGTTTTTTTAAAAAAAAAAAAAACAGATGGAAAATTTTAAGAATTAAGGAACAGCTTGAATGTCACTTACATGAAAACCGTACAAGCATGACATTATTGTCACTCTTCTTGCTTGTACTGATTTTAAAAAGTATCTAAGTTACTTATCACCATAAAAACCTGGTACTACTGAAACAGAAAACATGCTACACCACAGCTAAAACAAAGTAACATGATTGTATTCAGGTAGGCTCTTCCAATGTAGCAAGTAAATTACCATTGTTCTACCTTCAAAAGACAAGGGATTTAAAAAAAAAATAAAATCTTAATCCCAGCTGTATTTATCCTCACAACAGAATTAAAGTTGCATATACGTCTTGATTTTCATATTGTATGGCAATCTCCACTGAATGGAATTTCTGAAACATCCTTACCTCGCCAGGAAAGAAAAAGACACACTGTGTAAAGAAAGATTACGTCCATTGCCTCCCTATAATTCCTCAACAAGATTAAATTAAGAAATCTCTCTTTCTTCATCATGACTAATACATTAGTATTTTCCCATGCAAAAAGGATGATGCAACTTTTCAACTCCCAACACCTATCAAAATCTCTACGAAAGACATCATTTGTATATTTTCTGTAAATCTTACCATTATAATCCTATTGGAGTGTAATTGCTGTGGCTAATATTCTTACCCTGTTATGAAAATGCTCAACATAAATGTAGCACTGAGTTGTTAAGATAATACATGATCATGCTGTGAGAGGGTAATACCTATACAATAGCCCTTGCCAATACCATAAATCTCTTTATTAGACAACAACCTATTACAGGAGATCTACTTAACTGTTTCCCTACTTAGAGGGCCATTTGGTGTTACAATAACAAGCTGACTTTTCACATTAGCAAGGATTAGCCAGTATAAATAATAAATCGACACCAAGTTGCTGCTCTTTTAGATATGGTAAATCTTTCCTGGTGTTTAAAAAGATAATCCAAACTAAAACCCTAAGACCATGTTAGGCTGAACATATGTTAAGTTTAAGGTTCTGTTAGTTTAAACTAACAAAAAAAAAAATCAACTCTCAAACCAATTTATGTGGCAGATTTATTACAGGACAGCATGTTATAGAGAGCTGTTTCTGTTTTATGGAATGTGCATGCATACTGCTTTATTTCCTAACAGCATCATAGCAAATCATCTTGAAATTTACTGAAATATTTTAAATAAAGTGATTTCCACCATTTTTTCCAGAGATAAATAATATGGAATTAATTTAAAGTACCATCTATTATGTTTCTTGCTCAGCAAGCAAAACTGTATTCTAAATGAATTATTTGCTTCTCTGAAGTCTTAACTTTTTGAAGGATCATACACTGTCACCATCCAGATAACTATAATGCACATTATAAAACCTTCAATACACCAAATCATTCCCTTCATTGTGCTAGATTAAGGAAAAATCGCTATTTAAAGTAAGTATTTCTGATTCTTCAAGCTAGTTTTCAAGTTACAATTTGCAAATAAACTTAGGTTATGATATTCCTGGCTCTTTGTTGTAATATTTTTTTAAAGCTCAAGACAGCAATCCTTACCACTGTTTGCCTGCTTTAGTCCAACTGTATGAGTTAATCAAT
Organism: Anhinga rufa; assembly: GCA_013400875.1. Classification (NCBI taxonomy): domain Eukaryota; kingdom Metazoa; phylum Chordata; class Aves; order Suliformes; family Anhingidae; genus Anhinga; species Anhinga rufa. The sequence goes on from VZTV01015755.1 coordinate 15,350, forward strand.
TATATTTGGATGAAATTCATTCACCTTTTTTTATTTTATAATAGAGAAAAAGTAAAATTAAGAGTTAGCCTTGCATCTGCAATCACCTAAATTATGATTCATAACACTGCTCACATAAATAGAAAAGACTTACCTATTGTTTTTTGGCTAGCACACTACACTGCACGAGATGTACCGAAGACCTGAAAGTACTGTGTTGTCTCTCTCATGCTGACATGACATTTTTAGAATCAGAGAAGACAGTTTATGCAAGAAAAACCTGCTTCCTGTCATAGAGAGTACCAAAACAGTCCTCTTGCACCTCGACATGCAAGAATTGTTTTCCTCAGTTCCTTTTTAAACTTTCAATAAAAAGGCACTTCTCTGAAATACGAGGTCTTTCTAAAGACAGCTTTTGCTTACTGACATTTTAAAATTTTTGTCCATTGTTATTTACTGTTACCAATGGACAGCCTTTTTAAAAGCTATCTTGCAGAGCCTTTCTGCTCTCCGTAACAGAGAAGGCACTGTGAAATGAAATTGTACTTACTGGAAACAATTCAGCCCTGAACGCCTTGATTACTCTGATTATCTCATATACAAGCTCCCTCTGCAGGTAGTAAGAAGAATGAGCAAAAATATGTGAAAAATGTGGGTAACAGCCGGCACAGGAACCCAAATAATCAGTTGTCATTTTAAAGA
>VZTV01015756.1:215-20005 GCA_013400875.1 Anhinga rufa
CAGGCTATTCAGTGCAGCCCTGTTAGTCCTGTCTTGAGCTCACCCTCCCTCCGTGTGCACTGGACTGTGCCCTCCAAGGCAGGCCAGGAGTTGCTTCCATACAAGTGTTTCAACTGGAAAATTGACTCAAAACTCAACCTACCACAATAAAGTGTGTTTTGTTTGGTTAATTTGTGTTCTGTGGTGATGTCAATGAAGTGATAGCTTGGTGGCAGGCACCACTTCTGTCTAGCTTTCTCTTAATATTTTGTTCTTTGTACAATGAAAATAACACTTATGAATAACTCAAAAAATAACAGCAAAATGGCTGCAGGCCTGCTATTGCTCCTGGAAGATGTTTCAAACAACAGCTACTGTTGCTGAGTTCCCTGCCCTGAGTTGAGATTGCTTTTTTTTTTTTTTAAAGCAGAGCAATATATTTGTATTATAGTATATCTAAAGGCACTAGCCCGCGCAAGGGATCCATTGTGTGGCTTTGTGCTCACAGTATAAAACAAATTTTACTGCTCATCACTGTCGATCTCAATAAGTGAGACAAACAGTGTGTTTTTCTTAATCTGTACAGAGGGTGGGGACCAAAACAAATTTCTGCCAAGACTAACAGTTGAAACAAGCCCAGTGAATACCAGGCTGTGCCTTAATCCCCAGCCCACCCTCATCCTTATATTTGTCATTTGTAGGTGGTTTTTGCTTTTCATAAATGCAGGAGAATACTCATTTGGATTCTCCATCCTTTCTCGTCTACCTTTTGCTGTGATTTATTACTCGCCAGAAAGCTGAGAGGTTGTGATAGTCTGCATAATGCATATTTCAGCTGACATTGTTCTGGCCTCTCACTATGTCACACTTCGAGTCAAAGAGAAGATAAGAGCATGAAGGAACATGAGGTAGTTTATTCATAACAGAAAAGTTACAGTCTATTTCTCAAATTATCATGTTCTTATCCACCTGGCAGCTTTTCCTGGTGCTATTTTTTTACTGGGGATAGTCGAGTCAAGCTATTACCAGAGTTGTTCGATAAGAGGTCAGTTTTTTCTCACATTTGTCAGCCAAGACTGATATTTTATCACCTACATCAACTCCTCTCAATGACAGACCTCCCATCTGTAATGCTGACAATAATAGCAATAACAGCAGTGAATGAAATATATATTTCTTACTGTGTTATGTTAAGGAAGTAATAAAATAGACAAGGCTTGTGGGTTGATGCAACTTGTAGATGCTCTTACTACTTTCCCTTTTATAGTGCTCCTTATTGTGATTAATACTGAGTTTATACAATTTAGCTGTGCATGATAGAAAATTTTTCCCATCTAGCTTTGCTTCGGCAGGTTTGAATTATGGAATGAAGATGTAATGTGCTTTTACCACAATGTCCTCTTGATGTACTTCCAATTGTAACAGACAGCAACTCACAAATAACTCAAGAGAGTTTACCATCTTTTTCCTTTAAGAGGAATGTCTAGAAAGAAACCATGATTTCCTCAATATTCATTGTAAGAAATCTGCTATTCCCATCTAAATAAACAGTGTTTGGAGGTTTTTGGTTCATGCATCGTGTTCAGTCCACATGCACGCAATAATTCTCCGTGGGAGCTGTGCCGATCAGTGGTAATTGCTCAGGTGAGTAATGTAAAATTGAGCCTGTGGTTGTGTATGCCAGTGAAGATTTACGAATGCAAGTAGAAAACTTGGCTCCCACAAGCACTCACGGTGAGTCTCAGCATTCATTTCCCCAGAGTGTCTCCGCTCATGAAACCTGAAGATATAGATCGATTCTGAAATAGCTGGACATAAACATATATAAATTTCCTACAGTGCAAGTGAATTCAGTGCAGTGTCTGGAGTGCCATAGGAAAGCAATGAAGATCCATCTTGGGTGGTCAACTGCAGAAGAAACATTGCTGCTGGAGAGATGGTAACTAGACCCACATTTTTTTATCATACTGATACCCCTGTGAACTTTAAGGCCATTCAGAACCAAAGGAAATTATAGGAGAAACATGATGAAATAGCACCACCAAGGCAAGGAAATACAAAACCAAGCAGAAAGAGAGCTGAAAGACCAGCACACAGATACCCAGAATACGAAACATCCTAAGGCTGCAGAATATCAGTAAAGCTGTGGTGCAAAGCATGGATGCTCCTAAGAATAGTTTGAAATAGCTGAAGGTGGAAATTAAAAATGAGAATGCTAGATTTGGCAGCATGCTGAGACACCTGCAGAGGTGCTGAACATCCTTAGCTCTTAACCTGACTTACTCAAAGTGCCCCAGGGGCATTTAACGGCCTCACTGCCTCAGGTTCCCATAAAGTCCATATTCAACTCATTGCCACCAAGTGTGTAGTAGAGGTATAAACTGAGGATGAAAGAGCAAGTTTGGATGTAAGAAACAAATCTGAGGGGTTTTCCTCCCAGTTGTTTTTCTTTATCCATGGTAAATATGAACACTGAATACTTTGTAGAGTTTCTGTGTCACCAAGAAGAAAAGTATGACTTTTGTGGCTGGCAGAGAGCTCCAGAGGTGAGAGGCTGGAGGCAAATTCTGGCTTTGCTGCTGACTTGCTGCCTGCCGTGGGGGAAGAGGACAAAATGCTCAGCTCCTCACCTGCCTGTCCACAAGTGAATAAGCACCCCATAGCAGTCCTCTGAAGCGCCCCTCAGTCACTGGGGACAAGATTTTTAAAGAGCTTGGACCTCTGCACATCCTACCTTCCTGACTTCAGTCCGAATATCTGGTGTGAAATATCCCTTATATGCATTTTGGCTGGAATATAATTGCACAAATGTATCACAAAGTGACTGTGTTTGCTTCAAAGTGTCTTTGATCTAAACTTAAGTTGGAGGCTATGATGACAAGCAGGTTAGAGAGAAGAACCAAAAAGGCAAGTCTGAACAGCTAGAGTGAGAATAAAGTGAATGTTGCATATTTTGGTTGCTTTCAGCAACTACAGATTGTTTATCCTTGAATTTAATGGCAGCAGCTGTCTGACATGTCCCTTGGTTTCTTAAGCATCATTTTAATAGCTTTCATTCTTGGATTGGGTTAATATTGGTCAAGAAGGGGGGGTTGGACTAGATGACCTTTAAAGGTCCCTTCCAACCTAAACTATTATAATTCTAAGTAAGTACTTACCTTGGCTAAGGTATTGAGTGTATGATTCACCATTTTGATGATTTCCAGTTGACGATTATATGAAGATTAATTATCCGTCTAAAATACATTGATATTGCCAGGTTTATTAAAAGGGAATTGGTAAAACAGAAATGGAGAGTCCATGCACAGCAGAACAGTCATGTTACCTTTCACTTCAAGGGTTTGTGTTAGATTTGGCCTGATTGTTGAAAGCTGAAGTATGAAATTTTGCATGAAAAATGCACACAACATTGTTCTTAGTATTTTGGAGGGAATCACAACTCCTGCACATGTAGGATGCGGTCACAGTTCACCCCAATGCTTGGCTGTGTCTGCAGGGCCATCTACACAAACAGTGATTCAGGATATGGTATGCAGTTATGAAGCTGCATGGGAGAAAGAAAAGGCAGAAGCACATGTGGGCAACCTGGAAGTTAGAAAGTGAGGTCAAAATATTAAAAAGAGAAGACCAAAATAGATGTTATTTAACGACACAGTGATTTCTAGGTGAAAATGTTAAACAGTTTGAAACCGAATTATTATTCCCCATATTCTCCCTCAAAAAAAAGAGTTTTCTGCACTATAAATAAGAGGAGAGGGCTCTGTAATTCCTTTTTCTTTTTGGTACAAGTGAAATGAGGAAGTTTGGAGTGAATGACTTCAAGAAAAGTATTTTTCCATTCAACATGTATCTCTGTAGAAAGAAAAAATATATTTTAGCACTTTTTTTTCCTAAGAAACACTTGTTTCAGTCAAGAAAACTGAGACTGAAAGTTTGGTATGTCACTGACAGAAACCAAGAAATTGTTATCTTAGAAACTCAGTTTCAGAAGGTGACTCAGCTGTATTTTCCATATCCAAATTAAAATCTTCTGTGGCACCTTTGCTTCTTTCTTTGCTTGGCACAAAGGGCATAACTGCAAGAGCTATGAAAATATAAATAAAAAATTATGGATTTGTCATGCCATAGTTAGAAAATCTGGTCCTAGATATAGTCAGGCCATTTGGCATCAAGCCTAGGCTGGAGGGTTTGCTGAGAATTAGGAGATGCTTAAAAAGGCTGAGTTGCCTTGGCTGATGTGACAGTTTAAGAAAGTAAAATGTTTTTCTAATATCATAAGAAAAAAAAAGAAGTTGATCCCCCACCCCCATCAATTAATTTTTGCATAAAGGCAAACAGAGCCCAGGGACTTGTGTAGCTGCGGTTCTGGCTGTCCTTGGGGCAGCTCTCCAATGTGACGTGGCAGTGGGAGAAACTTTCACACCCCTTGCTCCAAGGAGAGCAGCTGAAAAAAACATGCTGCATCTCTGACTTGCAGTCAAATGTTGAACAGTTATGTATACCTTTGATGTGCTTCTCTAAGTCTTTTGGAGCTGTGGCTTTGTGGAAGCTCAGACGACCCTGCCCCTGGAGCCTGTGCCGGCTCTGAAGGGGCCAGGGCCTCCGCTCCGGAGAATGCCCATTGCTGTGCTGTTCCTTTCAACAGTCCTAGAAACCTATCCTTTGGGATGCTCTGGGGGTTAAAGAAGCCTTTCATATTGTATTGCAGCTACTTTCTCCAGTTTCTCCTTCATCAGGAATATGTTAAAAGGCACACACATGGATAGCAAGTTGGAAAAAATCTCCAAACCAAATATAAAGGCTTTTTAGGAACATTTTTACAGACTATGAACTCGCACATTTGTAAGCTGTCTGGGCAGCACATGGATGGTGAAAAATGAAGACTTGCTCCCACATTTTCTCATTGTGTCTTAACCAGGCAACATAACTTGCTGAAGTGAGTTTTCCTGTCACTTCCCCAGCTTTGTGCTCTCTGCTACTTTTTCTTTTTACATGTTTTTTTTCTATTTAGCTGGTATATGGTCAGGGAGGAGGTGAAGGCAAGGCAAAATACCTGATTATATGGTTGCATGATATTGCTAGTTTCCAGTTTTCTTAATTGTTTCAGAGCTATGAAGGGTTTGAACTATCAAACTAATGTGCCAAAGGGTAGCAGCAAAGAGGGCTTCAGGAAGCAAAGGCTCCCTTCAATAGTGTGGTTTGAACCAACATAATTGTATTCTGGATTTATCTTCTTTTTCTAAATAAACTAGTTCAATCCCGATCAACTTCAATGTAAAACTTTTTTTTTTTTAAATTCAGCTAAATTATGAATGTGGATGAAATATTGGGGTTCTTCATGTTAGGAAAATAGCTGATTAAGGTAATCTACTGCCCCTTTTATCTTAATTAGATCAATGTGCATAAAAAGTCATCTGATACTCAAATCTACCAACTTTGGCTATTGTTTGCTTTTCTGGTGGAATTAGTGGGTACCTGGGAGATCTGAGAAAGGATTCAGTAAAATCAGCGGAATTAAATATCCTCTGGTATTTTAATCTAGCTATGGTGACCACTTTGTGGATTTCAAGCTCCAGATTTTGCTTCTTGGGCACAACTGAGTTAAGTACTTGTTTGAACGAGGAGGAAGAATGTGCTCCCAGTGTACCCTCTCCTTTACAAAGAGAAATGTTCCAATCGGCTTCATTCCTGCTAGAAGCTTACAAAGCAGGTGAGCAGTCTGCCATGACCTATTTCTTATCTTCCTGCTTGCCTAAAGGAAAGAGGAAAAGGGCTCTGGCTGCTCCCTTGCTTTCTTCCCTTCTCGCTTTCCGAAGCCCTGAACCATCAGGCTTCCCGGCTCTTCCTAAGGAAAACATTCTCCATAAAGCTGTGCAACCTGCAATGCCAGCTGTGAGCCCAGAGCAACACTCGGAGGTGCAGGGAGAAAAAGACGTTGCCTTTCCTAATGAGCTTCCATTAATGGATAATTTATAGTGCAGATAATGAAAGTATTGATTCGGGCTCTTTAACTTTGAAATATTACATTTAGCTTGAGGCCATAAAGATTGTTTATTATAGCAGTGATAATGACACTCTGTGGAAGCAGCAATGCTTTTGGACATCTATGGGTTTCCAGAAAAAAATAGGGAAAAAGTATTTTCAAAGGTCATCAAGGTATGGAGGGCAGGGGATTGATTTTTACAGGAGAATAATGGTGGTATTTCTACAGAAATCCCTTACTTGATCCCACTTAGGGACAGGAATAGTGTCTGATACACATGGTGGACCTGAGATTCAAGGCCATAGGTGATGGTACAGATATTCTCTAGTGAAGGCTGGCTTCTCATTTGGAAGAATCATTTCCCTTTGTAGAGCATCCTGATTTGGAAATGAACGTTAGGGTCTGAGGAGTCTCCAGAGCCCCAGCCTTGTGCTTGTAAGCAGACAGCTGCCTCTGCCAGGCACTTCACCGACTGGTACAAAAATGGGGGGTGCCTGCTCAAATGGAGGCTGCTGTCATTGGCAAAATGAATCCTTCTGCTTCTATTTGCCAAAGAGCCATAAATACATCTCTGATTTATCCTGAAAGGCTGCTGGGAAAGTGCACCCACTGATGTTTGCAAAATGATATGAAATTGAAACAGCTGTGTTATTGCTATAGTTTGCATTGAATGGAAATGTTTCTATTGAACTTACTGATGTTTTCCGAAGATGGATCTGAATTCTCAATATTTTCTCTACCATAACATATACCTACTGATCAGTGTTTTTCTGCCATCTTCAAAGCATTCAACAGCCTGTCACAGCCTGTGTATCAAAATGCTGCAGCATCTGACACACTACTACAGTCCCACGCCGGTGGAGAATGCTGAAGCGGACTGTACACAGATAGAAATAGTGCTGGCTGTTAAATGGGAATTGCTAGATTTATTTCCATCATTCAGTCTCCTGAAGTTTTGACAGCTTGATCAAACTAATGAACACAAAAGTGACAGACATATTGGTTCACTAATATTAGGTTACTAATCTTTGCCTTAAACCCCCATTAACGCTTCTTCATTTGCCTGCTAATGCTAGGATAACAGATAGCAGCCAGACTTTCTGGCTCTACCCACGTGCAAAACTTCTAAACATTGGGCCATTTTTGTCTCCCACTGCACTTTGCTATAAAACCACAAGGTTAACACGACCTTCTGGCCCATTACATTTTGTGTCTTGTTTTGAGTCGAGCTTTGTTAGGGACAAAAATCTATGTTATATTCCATCTGATCAAAGTACTTCAGATGAAGACATGCCATCTGTATTCATTTAGCGATATCTAAGACTATAGAGCATTACAGTGTTATTTCGTACATAGTATTGATTGCCTTCATTTGTAGCTATTATAGACACCGGACACTGTTCACTTTTAATCCTGAGTGTCAGATTTCCCATCTGCAATCTCCAGGCACTCTATTCCCACTCCCCTTCTTCCACAGTAGCTTTCAAAGGCTCCGTTTGGGCAAGCTTCCTGTAAAATAGTTGAAATAGTGTCACATGTTATACATTGCAGTTTTCTTCTCACAATTTCATATATTGTTATATTTGTTAAGTGTCCCAACCACTCCTTGGAGGAAAGGTGTTTAAATCTATAATTTTATTCACATCTCCCAGATGAGTCTGTTTGTGCTTGGTTGCTATTATTAGTGGTAGCTGTACATTCTGCATCACTGTAAGAGTGTTTTTATGGACCAGATCTCTATTAGTTAAGTGCTGTATTTTTGTTCTGGTCTCATTCAGCTTCTGCCTCAGAGTTGGGAGCATGGTCACAGACCTCTCTGCTTCCATCTCGGTATGAGTAGGTGCTCAAAGCCAGCCCAACTGACAAGTATTTAGATAAGTTCTGGCCATGGAAATATATGTCAGAGGCAAAGGAAAAGGTAATAACTCCACACTTTACAGATAAGCAGACCTAATACATGGGGCATTTTCAGCAGACATGGATTTTGCACTTGAGCATATTGGTTAAAAATGTAAACTGCTTTCCTGGTTAAGCTTAAGAAGATGAAATCGACAGATTTTTGTAAAAATTGTTAAAAAAAAAGTTATAAAATGAATAAACATGAATTAATTTTATTTTATTTTTTAGATTTTAGGATTTTATTTTTGGTTTATTAATTTACGATTTTACTGTTGCTGCCTGTTACTTTTTAGCAGAATTTTCTGCAAGGATTAATCAGAACCTGGCCCAGAAAAGTATTTAAGCATGAGCTCAGGTTTAGACCTGTGGATAGATTTATTTCTGTTCCAGAAAAGACCATTACCCACACCAGGAAAAAGCAGTTGTTAGGCCTGTCAGGACCTATTTAAAGTTTCAAAATATCAAGATAAGAAATCTAGCATGCAGGCTGGGATGGCAGTGTCCACATGACCACAGACAGGATTTCTATCATTGACACTGGGAGTGACACAGTACCTGAACCAGCAAAGACCTGGAAGTTGCCACTGTGAAAGGTGCTTTACAAAACCACAGGAAAACATAAACAATTCCCAATAGTAACAGGAACTAGTGGATGTCCTCAATGCACTTCAGAACATTAACAACCCTCCCCTTCCAAACCAGCGAAAGGATTGCAGGTTTCCACACCCCTTTCTCTAAGCCTTACTTTGGCATAGTGGCTTTTTCATTCATCTTCCTCTTGTCATGCTCTTGTGCCGGCAGGCACATCGCAAGGTGCAGTACTCTATATCTGGTGTGTGGAGGCAGGGAATAAAGCAGGGAAGAGAGAACAGTACAGAAAACTCTTTGATGATCATGAACTCACCCACTGATACATGCAATAGGTTGGGGTTTTTTGAAACAACTGGAGTAAATGAAAACTTGCCCTGTGGTGACAGCAGAATTGGAAGGTGTCTGTTCTCTTGGTGTCTTCAGCAGAAGTGAGAGGACAACCATGCCTGTAAGTCTGCTGCCTCTAATGCAACTATGGGCAGTCATTCTGGAGCATCTGTAGAAGACCTCATCCAAGAATGAACAGCTGATGTTGTGCACAAAGTCTGCTTCTAACACCGGCTCCTCGCTGCCATTCATGGCTGATTAAAAGCTCGCTGGAGTATGAAGTAGAAATGGCAAGTTGTCTGTTTTAATGCCTTGAATGAACTTCAGACTTAAACAGCTTAATTTTCAGAAAAAGATAAAAAATCAACTGAAAGATTTAGTGAAGGTTTTAATTATTGATTATCAGGCACCTGGCCTGTAAACCAAAATTTAGTGCAGGCAGCAACCAGATGCTTCAGCTGGGTGAGCTGTTTGGGTAAAAGCTGTATCTGCATAACAGAGAGCAGATTTTGTTATCACTACCGCTCTATAAAGGGGATGGATGGTAAGAGGGTGACTTTACAGCAGTAAGTCATTGCTACCAGTATGCATTTTAATAACCTTTAACACAGTAACCTTTAACACAGACAAAACCAAGAAACAGATCTTCAAATACCAATGAAAAGATTAGTTTTTCCTATAGGTGGGCTGCATCATTCTGTAAGGAATAAAAATGCATAGGAAAGGTTTGCAAGAGATTTTTCTCAGCAAAAAAATAAAATTTATCAAGGAATGTCCAATGACAATCAGTCAGCTATTTTAATACCATTGATTTACATAAGGCTTAAGTAATTGCAGAAATGTGAATGTCTTCCAGGACAGATGAGACTCAGGACTTGAGCTTCAACTAAAAATAGGTCACTCAACAAGTTGCCTGACACTGAAAGAATAAATCAGGCTATGTACAATTTATTGGGGGGAATTCAGTAGTGATATTTTGCAGGCAAATGTCTTTTGGATTCATACAAACCATAGGCAGCTGTGAAACTAACCTCTCTTTCTGTTTTTGGTTTTTCTCTCTTTTTCCTGAATAAAGAAGTCTACATTTCTATTAAGAGATGTTTTGCACTTGAGTCAAACTTCTAGCAAAAAATCTGGAGGAGTTGATAGTAAACACCTGGGAGAAAAAAAACCCTTACACAAGGATGTCCTTGCAAATGAATCCACATTAGCAAATAAAGCATGCAGAGAAAAGAATTGTCCATCAGCGTACGTGTTCGTACCAAAGGCCCAGCACTCAGTTCAAAACACGTCATGTCTAGCATGTGGCTGCAAGAATTTTGTTTTCTGTCTATACAAAATCTGGCACAACCACAATTCCCATATGCTGGAGAGAACTGAAATAATGATATGATTGCACACTACTTAAACTCATACTTCCCCTCTGCTGACCACCAGGAAAAGGCCACTTAAAAAAGCATTAAAAAGAAATGGATGGTTCATTCAGCAAAATGGAGGAATTGAATATGTTAGAAAAGTTATCTTCCAAAAAAAAATAGACTCTAAGCCATCTCACAAACATCACTGCTTTGCTGAACATAAGCCTTTGACAGGTATACTGGCCTTTGAAGGGTATACTGGTTGGCTCATCTATGATAAGCAAGACCTGGGCAGTGACATGGAGCAAGAGTAAGAACTGATAACTCAGTTCTGTGACTGATATGGGAAAACAATGTAAACTCATCTGCCAACTTCCACAATCTCAGTCTGTGTGTTAAAGGACTTTGTGACTTCTGGCAGACATGAGAGATAACATTACCAAACTTTTTTCTTTTTTTTTTTTCTAAACATGGACCTATGAAGATGCAAAATGGGAAATAGCTTGTGAATAACTTTAAGAAAAAAAATACAGGCATTACATGGGAAAGTTATATGTGGAGTGAGTTGTGTGCACCACTGGGTCGTTAGGACTCAGTGATAGCCCAGAGTGCTGTCTGTGGTCGGGAGTGATGCAATATTGCACAGTGCCAGCGAGTTTTGGAGGATGAAAGCCTTTCTTGTTCTGTGGCTTTAAGCAGCAGATTTACTCAGTACTTTTACATTCCTCAAACTTCATATCTGAAGAGATGATTGAGATCAAGAGTTTCTCATCAAGAATCTTTCCAGAGGCCTTTTAAAATTATATCCATGGCCTGTATGTTTCCAGTGCAGTGTCGGAGTAGTTTAAATGTCCAGGAAGGGATGCTTGAAATGTGGAGTCATATTCAAGACATCTCCAAACATGGGATGGGCATTTGTAAGGCTTCAAACACAGGCAACTGGCCTTGGGAGTGTTTTCCATAGTATATACAAAGCGACTGATAAAATGCCAAATAAATCATGAATGAAGTAGATATATTGTATACTCTGTGATTGTAATAGGTGTGGTCCAAAAAAGCATCTGAGAGAATTAGGACTGGAGAAAAAAATTGCTGGGAATGATGTAGTTCTATTAAAAACTGGAGAGCTAGTTAATATTCTATATTTTTTTTGATATCAGCTGAGAGTCTTGGCCTTGGAGTCATACCCAAGTTTCCTGGTCCCCAGTGGTGAAACCTAATGGCCTTGTTACCAATGGATCTTACATTTATCTTAAGAGAGATGGAATTGGGCCACAAGTGTTTCATTTATTGTGGTAGACACAATGTTATGGTAAGATGCGATATTTCTATGCTTCTGTGGTGTGAGAAGAGTGTGAGTAGATATTAAAGTGCCAGACAAATAACAAGTCTCTGTTTCCCATGGTTCCTGTATGTTTGTATAAAACATTTATGCACAGTGTGAGGAACAACACAGTACAGTCCCTGAACCTCTAAGAGCTTATCACCTCTTGGAACAGCAAAACCAACTGGGGAGGGCAGTTTTTGGCTTGAAATACCTTGATTCTGAGACTGATTCTCATCTTTGTCTAATTCCCACAATGAAACTTCAGTGCGGTGATTATAATCACTCTACATTCACATAATGTCAAATTAGGGAGGAATTCTTTGCAATGTGCACAGAACTGAACAGCATGATTGCACGCTTCATCATCCAGCCTACAAGAGGGAGTGGCAGATGTTTAAAAGTATGGGCAGTTAAAATGGATGGAAATGCTAATATGTAACTCTGGGAAGATGACAGGGGTGAAGACTAAAGGTACCCTCTGTGTTAAGCAAGTTGGTTCAATGTTGACCTACCTGAAAATGTAGTTACACCTAACAGTAGAAAAACAAACAAACAAACAAAACCCCCAATGAAAACAGCATTCATCTGCCATCTAAAAAAGAGGTCATCTGCTTTCACTTCACTGTTACTTGTTTGTCATCATTGAGGGATCTTTAAGGATCCGGCTGAGAGCCAGTTTTCCAACAAAATGAGAAATGAGAACAATTAAAAAATGAACGCAGATGATTGCCTGTATGTTACAAATCAAAAGGAAATCGAGAACCTTGTCTTTGAGTAATAACAAGTATTTTGGCCAGGATCATGGTATTTAACTTGGGGGAGACAGAAAGCCACTTCATCAACATAGCGCTTTTGACAATGACCTAACAAGTTATCGGCTGTTATCCTCTGTGGAGCTGGGGGAAAGAAAAATTCCTCGCAGGATACAAGTTCGTTTCTACATTGCCATAATACAAGTCCTATGTTTTTGATCTGTTTTCCATCTTTTTGCCTGTTGACTAGTTAGATATTGAGATGTGTGTAATAGGATAAAACACAGCATTGAACTTCAGGCCTTTTCACCAGTTTGCTTCAACTATTTGCATTCTGAGCCTGGTTCTTAGAGGCGCCTTTTTGTACTGACACATGTATATAAATGACCCTTAGCACTGGAGGGAAGGGGGTTACAAACAATGCTCTTTAAAAATCTGGCCACACGCTCATTATATTCACAGTACTTGGCATCATGTCACTTGTGATCTAGTGGGCTCCATTCAACTTCCATCCTAAGGCCTCTGCGTAAAGAGTCACTGTGATTGTTTTTAATGCTGTGGCAGGAACAGATGGCAAACATATTTTAAAGCACTAAAAATATGGAAGGGCAGTAGAAATCTACATGGCAGACATCTATTAAGCTCCCACAGCTGTGACCAATTTTTTTTTTAATAATAAATATATTATATGGAAGCCCAGTCCTAGAAGGAAAGTCTCCTTTGAAATCAGTTGGCGTTCTGAATTTGCCTGGGACAGAATAAACTGCCACTTTTAGTTTCCAGTTTGTCTCAGTTATACTAATGAAAAGAAACAAGTAAGTGTGGAGAGGGACAGCTGAACCCTGGCTCATTGTGGCAGAGCAGCATGTAGAGGGCAGCCCCTATAGATCACTGTCTCATGGACACTGTGTTTCGTCACTCTGAACAGGCTCCTAACATGAGATTTTTATAGCCTTTGCAGATGTTTCAAGTTTCTGTCCATCTATCATGCTCTGCAAGGATGATTTCTTTTGGAAGATGCCCTGTGGCTCAAGCAGCAATCTGTACGCGTAGCTGTCAGGCTGAAAAGGCTAACGCCCATCCGCTCTGTCACATGCTGTAATCTTACAAGTGCCAAGACAGGAACCTACAGAAAAATACAGAATATTTCTTAATGAGTTGCTTGTCACTAGCTAATGACAAAGCCCAAGGAGGAGCCTGAAGGCCAGGGTATATTTCTTAACTTTTGCAGACGAGCTCCTTGCTAGAAGCCTGATATATTCAGGAAGAGGAGCGTCTCACGAGTGAGAGAGATTATTCTTGATGAAGAGGTGGTGTAGGGATGCTGCTCCTGTTCACCCCAGTTCAAGCGACGGGTGGCTGGTGACTCATTTCTGAGCAGCGCAGCACACAGATGAGCCCAGCTTCCCTTCCCTCTGCCTTTAGACAGCAGGGGTTCTGGCTTTTCTGCCCTTGCTGTGGCACAGCTACCAGAGGAGTGGTGCTGTGCAAAAGCGGAGCTGCCCAGAGCACGGAGCAGGTCGGTCTGCCTGCAGGACTGTGGGGCAGGCAGGGCACTTCCCACAGGGGTTAGGAGGCAGGTGCTATCTCATTAAGCATCTTAATCCTAACAAGCTGGGAGTTCTCACTGCTCCATACGACAGTGCCCTGCTCCACTTGCACAGCCCCAAAAAGCCCTCCCAAAGCTGTGTCCTCACAGCAGCACTGGCTCCTGGCTGTGCGGCAGGCAACATCGAGCAGAGGTCCTCTGGCCATGGCTTCCTGCTGGCAGCTCTTGGCATTCAGGTTGTTGAAGCCCCTGAGGAACACCCATACCCAAATTCTCTCCTCCCAAAGCAGGACAGGGGTAACTCTCCTGACAGGCAGTGTACCTCCCCAGGATGATGCAGCCCACTGGGAAACCTCGGTGAAGAAGTCACACATCTCTAACTTTTCAGAGCCTAATGCTTATGTCAGTGTTTGGTGTAGCCCAGGCTGTGCTCTCAGAAAGGCCCATGCTGGAAATGGTTTTGGAAATGATCCCATGGAGGCCTTTGATTTGATGTGTACAGCCACCTGGTTCAGCCCCACGCTGCCTGAAGGCAATGATTTCCTTAAAGCCAGGGATGCTGCTTGAAGCTCTTCGCCCTGCTGTGCTGCAGGCCTTATTTGGGGAAGGGGTGAAGGACGTAAACCCCAGCTGTGCTCCCCCAGCTGCACTCAGGACACTGCTGCAGAGTGCACCGTACCCCCTACAGATGTGCCTTGGGGAGCTGAGTGCAGCCGCCCCNACAGGGCAAGATTGGATGTTTCTATGTTAGTACTCTTAAAAACTGGGGTATCAAAAAGCCTTCAAAATGCTGGCCTGTGTGGTCTTTAATATCACATTCGGAGTTTCCTTCATGTTACATGCATTCTGAGGGGAACCAACAGCCACTTCTAATTAATTTCCCCTGTAGGAAATCGAGTCAGGAAGAGACTTTCTCCATGCAAGAAATAAAGAGGACAGGATGCAAAGAGGAGGCAGACTTCAACGGGAAAATATTCAGAACAGGGTGTGCCAGACTGGAGCTTTAAACTGCTGCTGCCTGTTGCACACACACACACACACACACGTCATGACCTTGATTTAGTTTGGCTCAGCCAGTAGATCCCAACATGGACTTGAGGAGCCCTCCCCAAACAAAAACATGCTCCTATCAAAGCGGAAACCAGAACGCCTAGCCCAGGAAAAACTTTACAGCTATTAACATGTTATTTATAAGCAGCCTGAGCTAACAGCTAACATGTGGCCAGCTTTGGCCCAGGGATGCTTGCTGGTCTTGGGGAAGGAATAGTACAAGCTAGACCTCATCATTCTCCAGTGTCTGGAGGCAGGAGGCTCACTGTGCCTGGTGACACAGCGGGTGATGATGGGCAGGACAGGCAGAGCGCTGGCATGTTGTATGTCGTGTCTGGAAGGTCAATGGTAGCTGGAGGGCTGTGACTTCTAGCAGGGCAAACCTGGGACATACGCAGAACCACAGAGTAGTGTAATAATATAATTAATAGGTATGCTACCCTAAGTCTTCAGTGATATAATGTTAAGATGAAAAAATAATGATAATAGAGATGTGCTACTCTAGCTAAAGGCAAATTATAAACAATTTATGTCACAACTATTTCCAGTATAAGCTTTTCTTCTACCTTTAGGCTCTGTTCTGCAAACACTTGACATAAGTATTTAATTTTGAACTGACATATAGTTCCACTGAATTTGGGAAGGTGTTTAAAATGAGTATGTGAGTAAGACTTTGACTACACTAAGAATGTTTTGTTATACAGGAGCACAAAATCACCAGGCAGGCAGAGCTCTTTTTCTGCAGATGCAGCTGTGGTGGAGTAAACCATTTAGCACAGAAATGCTGGTATAGCAAAAACACCCCTAAGAGCCAAACAAGCTCAATCGCAAAGGGAATTTTTGCTGGTCCAAGTTCATCTAAGCTATGGGGGAAATCTTAGAGAAATATTCTGGTCCCCATTGCCTACTAGTTGTCTCCTTTTGCTTGCAGGCTCAAAGGCAGCAAGACGGGGATATTATTCACTACTTCTCTTGCCCCTTGCTATGGCCCTGGCTATGGTGTTTCAGGGACACCATACTGCTCCTCTCAGCTCTGGCCCATAGAGCAAAGTGGTCTGAAGTCTGCAAAAGTCTTGGTTATGGCTTTGCATACATACAGCATAGCCCCTTCATCTCACTACATGAAGAAAAGAAGGTGTATGGACAATATTAGCTATATAGTCTTTACTGAAATTTCAGATAGGTGCTCTCTGGGTTTAAGGCATCTTTATCCCAGATTTTCAGGGTGGAAATTTCTGGGTCTGATTCTGATCTATGCAGTTCACAGAGTGAATTATCTTTATAGTTTTCTGCTATGCAGACACACTACTACCCATGTGGCTCCTTACATTTAGGGTGCTATCAAACCCTCATGTAGCATCTTAACACAAGCTGACAGTGGTTTCAGTACTGATGGGTAGTATGCCATTTATCGATTAACATAAGGAAATTATTTCTGCATCTTAGAAATTTCATTACTGAAGTCAGACATATTCTTCAGATGGTGATATTGTTCCTTCTTCAGCTGCAATGATCAGCATTTATGTAGTATTTTTTTCCTGCCAGTGAACCCATTGGGAACAGCATGTGGGTAGCATAGCCAAGACAGCGCTCAGAGACTTTAAACAATATGGCTGAAATCCAGATCCTGTTGAAGAAATGGCAGCACTCCCATTGACTTCATCAGGATCAGGATTTCACGGCTGTTGTGTGAAAAAGTTTTCCCAACACCCAGTATCTGCAGATTTAATTTATGATACAGCTTAAAAACTGCATTAAAAGTACTGGGATCCTGTGACACTTGGCTCAGATAAGGTGTTTAAAAATAGCTTTAAACTTAATTGAAGACAAGATGAATCTCCCTTGCCTCTTCATTCAGGGTCAAAAGGCATGAATTTCATTCACTAAATTATCAACACTTAAAACTTTTTCTGCATGATTAGATTATTACTAAGAGTCAGGACAGCAGAGATCCTCCCACTGCATTGACCTGTGAACTTTGTTAAATCTTTTGACAGGGGTCATTGTCTATAGCATGATAGTGAATGACTTTCCAAAACGGAGCCATTCTTTCAGTTGTAACATGAAGCTGGTGTTCTTTTCTAGTGGGTTGAAAACATTCATTTACATTGATGACATTTCTTGTCAATTTATGCGCCAGCTGAATTTGTTGATTAGTCACAAATGATGATGTGCTGCTGCTTATGGACTGTTATTATTGTACCTTGACAAAAAAACTTCAGATACTTCAAATACTTTCAGAATTAGAAATCACTTCATCACTTCTTTTCTTCCATGTGCAAAATGTGTGTGAGACTTTAATCAGAAACTAATCCTGAAAACGATGTATTTACCAAATGAATCCTCTGCAGAGTCCTGAGTAAGTAGGAAGCTACCTAGGAAGAACCTGTTTATACCTTTCCTCGGAACAGGTATGCCACTTTTCTAAATGTCTTGTTAAAGTCTAAACTTGTTGTATAGTATTTTTATGGAAACATAATTCTTTCAAGATTCCTACTATTATGGTCTCCTAGCCCTTTAGTCTGAGCTGACAATTTGTAAGATGTTCTCATCTCCAAACTCTTTCCCTAGTCCCAGTTTCCTTTCTTCTGTGGTACATATTTCAAATCTCCTGAAAGCTTTTTGCAACTCTGATGACAAAGGACGTGATGGCAAACACTAGTGAAATTTAACATCTTTTGGATTCCAGGGTCCTTTGTAAAATATGTGCCCAGTTACTGTCCTCCATATCAACCTTCCTTAAAAAACGTGTTTTCAGTGATGTGTACAGCAAAAATACTGCCATTGATTTGGTGGCTGATATGCTGGGACGGTTTCTTTCCAGGATCTTTCATAATGGCCTCAGTGGTCCCTTCAGTCATCTGTGTCTTGATTTGTACACTGAAGCTATTTAGGTACTTTGGGCACAAATATAAAACCAGTGTGCTTTTAGCTTGCATGTTAGCTCTCCAATGATTTACATGTGTCTGTTCCTACAGGCTGACTTGAAGGCAATCTTAGCAAACTAAATTCTGCTTTTATATATATGGCCAAGAATCTGAGAAATGTTATAACTTTCCCAAGGTGTGAAGGCTGTTCTAGAGCATGAACCTCTCTCCTCCTCTCAAACAAAAGGGTGGGTTACAGCCAGCAATGCTTTTTGGATACGTTAGTGGATGTTCATGCTAGTGACTTACCCAGGGATTCCTGGCAGATTTGTGATGAATTACTATGGTCTCTTCCTTTGTCAATTCAGCTATATATGGGACTTAGCAGTATTATTTCATAGATGGTCTCATTTAAATTATGGATGATTGCTATGTTTTATTGAAGACTTGTCTGTCTTATCTTGTTATTGCTGACACAAGTAATAACTGACAATCTTGTTGATAAATGACATCAGGGCAACAAGGTTGTGGCTTGAACTGCACGTGGCGTGCAAGCAGTTTGCAACAACCTGTGTGCCAGAACATATAATGTAACCTGGACAAAATCAGCTTGGGAGGCCACTGGGTTTTCTTCTGCCCTCCAAGTTGTCACATCTTTGTGGAAACTTTTCTCCATAATGGCTGGGGAGATAGAAATTTCATCCCTGCTGGTGCACACATGGCCCCAGCATGGCCAGTGGGTAGTGCTAGCAGGGCGCTGCTGGGTAACTAGTATCCCTGATGAGGCTGCCATGGGACACAACAGTGCCTCAGCTCAGCCGCATCCTGTGGTAGCAATGGGTCTCTCCTGGCTTTCTGAGGTACAGGGTATGTATTTCATGGCCCTCAAACATATATGAATAGTTTTGATGATAAACTCAAGAAATTTGATTTTCTTCTCCTAGGAGATTTAGAAACTGCAGAGTTAAAGTCTCTGTTATAACAAGCTAAATAAGGGGAAAATCTTCCCTCAGATAACCTGCAACAGTAGATCATGCTTGTGAAGTATTCTGTAGATCTTAACATTAGTAAATCTATTAATTAAATCTAGTGGTGCTATGCCTTTGCTGTACTTAGCAAATGCCAATAAATTTGAGCATGCCCTGGGATGGGCATCTGGGCATCAGAATGCAAATTTAGGTTAGTAAGTGGTTAAAACAGTCCATTCCACTCTTTGGGTACATGCTCTCAGTGCTAGCATATTTGTACATGAGTAAATATTATTTTTAATCAGGATGAGTTTATGATCTGATTCCTATGGCTTCCAGCCCTGACTACAGATAGACACCTAGGTGTAGGAGAGAGGCTCAAGCCTCTTGTCAGCATTTCCTATATCCATTTGGGACTGCTGGGTCCCCCCACAGATCCAGCTCCAGGTCCTTCAGCTGTGATTCAGAGTAGTGGATAGGGATTTCTTCTTCCTGTAGAGACCTGTGCTTATTAACACTGCTTAAATTGGTATACTGTTACAGAAAGAATGGATACCTCAAAATGAAGGGTAATTTAAGAGTTACTGGTGATATCAGCAGTAAGCTTGTAGTGTAGCGTCAAGGGTGGTACCAGAAACTGCACCTGTACCATTCACAAAGTGAAGGGAATGTCAAGTCACCATTATCTGGAGAACCAACAGGTCTGTGGCTTAAGCATTTAGGTCCAAGACCAGATAGTGGTGATTGGACAAGCAAAGATGAAGAGGATCTTGGCTGAAAGTGATGGAAATTACACCTACTAGGGAACAGATGCTCCACCAATCTGGGTTGAATAATGTTTTCAGATGTAGATGTTTCTGGATGTGGGTAGTAAACTTAATGCCAAAATCAAAACTGATGACATCCAGACCAACCTGATGCTAGTTCTCTTTCTGTTCAACTTCCTCTGTTATTTCTCAAGCACTGTTTTGGACTTTTGGACTCAAATAAATCTCCCAAATATGTTTCTCAGTTGAAACTCTCTATTTTCACTTGGAAAATTAATATTTTTACATGGCTTCAATGTACAATAATAAGTCAGACTGACTTCTTTCAGAAGTTATTCTTGTCCAAATTTTCTGATTGTCCTGGTTTCAGCTG
>VZTV01015762.1:0-19243 GCA_013400875.1 Anhinga rufa
AAAAGATGAACTGCTAAAAATTAATCAAAACCTCACAAGTATACCTGTTAAAGACACCATACCAAATTAATTTCTTGGCAGAAGCAGTATTTCAAATGTTCCTACTAAATCCAGGATTGTAAGCAAGGAAATACAAAATCCATGTCAGTATAAGGAACATATATTAGTGCAATCTGAAGGCCATAAACTCACGTTCAAAGAAAAAAAATCGAGCTCTACTGTCAGCTCAACCTTCTCTCTGATCAGAGTATTTCCACTTTGATCACACTGTTTTCTTTATTTGCTTCCTCTTATTTCTTATCAAAATCCAGCCACTTCTCACCAGCAATATGTGATCTTTCCTCTTCCCCTCCAGATCAGCTTCAACATATTGCCCATTTACTTAGAATAGAAATAGGTTCATTCTTTCTTTTTCTCTTATCTTTTCCTCTACTTCCTGGTCTTTTAGACGTATATTATCCTAGAATAGCCTCAACAAACCCCATACAGTAAGCCAAACAGGTCAGTAGTGCTCATACTTCCAAGTAGGATAAACATCTTAAGTTATAGGAAGAAAATCAGTTCTTTACCCAAGGTAGTGCCTTCAAAAAAAAAAAAAATCAGAGGAGCATCAAGGAGTGCCATATGAATAATTTGGTATTACTGAGCTCCAAGCTTAAACACTCCTTTTTACATGTAAGGAAACAGACGCTCAAGAGTCTTGAATGGACTTGGCCCTTATCTCCCAATACTCCAGAAGCCAGACCTGAAGTGTTAAGCGAGGCAAAAAGAGGGCTGAATTCACCTCCCTGCCGCAGCCACCCACGCTCAGGTGCTGACCTTGCATGCAGATCTAACAACGATTCCTTCCAAGACTATCTACTATATTTAAGACATTTCCTTCCAGATTTTCCAGCTCATTTGCATTTGGAGCAAAACACCCATAGCCCCTGGGCACGACTCAGGTAATCTGCCAGCGAAGACATTAGCATGACGCTCCACCACTGAATGGGTGTTTAGTGTGCTAGCCTTTTGTAAATAGGGACAACTACTGAAACTGTTAGCCTCCATCTCCCTGAAACGCTCATTAAAAGGGCAGTCAATATCGGAGATGCTGTTGTCTCCTCTCCAGCCCAGAGGAAGGAAGACACCCCCTGGGCCTCTGCTCCTCAAAAGCTGCACCAGGAGGGCTAACGATTTCCCTATCTCCATCCAGGGTGGCCAGGGACACAGCAGAGCATTCACCCATCACGTTCTACAGCAGCCCTTCCAAACCCCCATGTAACACTACTCAGGCTCCAGAGACAGGGTTTTTTTCAGACTACTGCTTACAGCTCATGTTATCCGTAGGTCTCCCTGGAGTTAACAGGCCAAGCTACTTGCTGCGTGACCCAGCCGGACCAGCAGCCCTCACTAACTGCACACAGCTCAAGTGCCCTCCTGTCCCTTCAACAGGGCTGAGCTGCCCTGGAAGAGCTGTCACAAGTCAAGAAGCCCATGGATTACAACCCCAAGAGCAGAAATTTCCCATAGTCTTGTTTTTCAAAAACAACTGTGTCACACACACAGAGCTGCAAAGTCACCTTGACAATATAGTCTCAACACAGTCTTGGTTGATGAGTGACAAGGTTGCAAGGCCAATAAAAACAGTGTGCATCTTGGGCTACCTAACCATACATAGTGTAACCAGAGCTAATACACCATAGAAATACTACACTCAATTTCTCATATTTTTGTGCATTCTGTGCTCCAGACCTCTCAGACTGATCATCAGCTATCTTCACACACAGTAACACGCATCTGAAAGACGCCAAAACTTTCTTTTTGACTGCAAGAGTTGGTTCCTCTCAAATATCACTTCCCTGCAGGCTTTAGACTGAAGAATCATCTCATCTAAGGAATTCAGACTGGACATCTGGTTTGTAAAAAAAAACGAAGTTCCCAGAAATGGTTAAAATACCCAAGTAACCAGGTCCTAAATTTCCACTCCCAAGCACCTGCTCTGTGCAGCACACCAAATGGGAAACGACAGGCTCCACATTACTATCACCAACTCTACCAGAAGTCACAAAACCAAACAGATATTTGGCAGCTTCAGCAATAACAACTGCTGACTGAAATAACAATGACAGGCATTAAGCAATTTAAAGATCAGCAGAGTAAAGAGAAATCTTTTCTCCCACAGCAGAACCACCCAAGGGAGCTGCAGCGGAGGACGTGGAAGCTTCCAGGTGCGTCTAAGCTCACCCAGCCACCTCTCACCTCAAGGCTCCATCACCTGAAGAAAGGACAAGTTCTTTCCCTTCACCCCTCTCATTACTCCCAAGACAACCAGCTACCCCCCTCTTCAGGTACTTTGGCTGAGGCCAATGCAAAAATCTTACATTTGTGAACACTGTGACTGAAAATTAAAAATGAAAACTAAAGGAAATTTCAATCTCTGCCTTGAAAATATAATATAATTCCACACATTTCAGGTGACCGTTACAAATCTTCAGAGTTCACATAATTTTTCTAACAGCTCTTTTGTGTGCACATATGTGCATATATTCTCACAGGCAGGTTTTCTACCTCAAGTGAACATTAGCTCAATTTTTCATGTAACTAGTTTATTGATTGTAAAACCTGGCATGGATTTAAGGAAAGTTTATCACAGATGAATGGTTTACCAAAGAACAGCTCACAGTGATAACCAACAGTTTTGAATAATAAAACCCCCGAAACATCACTTTGCTCGGCAGCAGAAACATCCCCAAACCCACACTCTGACCAGTAACTGCAAACGAGCCTCACACAGAACAGCCAAGCGTACACTGCTGGCAGAAAGGCAGAACCGAAGCTGTCCCACCGGATGCTTCAAGAGCTGACACATAACACAGGGTAGAGATGCATACTTAAGACCAGTGCTTGATGACTTAATCACGTCACAAATGCACAGCCCAGTACATCTCATCCATGTTTTAGACTAATCCCACAACTATGTTACGCATTTCACCAGTAGCTATGCAACTAATGGAGACCTATTTCCCATTACTCAAATTACCTGGAAAAGGGTTTCTTCCTCTCTGCCAAGTAATGCAGAGCGCACTGCAAATCACATAAAACAAAATGTGAGCAGATCAGAGGGGAGTAATTTGCATTTTTCATAGAAATTTTAAATACTTTAACTAAAATTAAAATGCTATCCTGCACAGAGAAATGCTCTAGTTACTCACTGTTCCACACGTACAATGGAAATTTTAAGTTCAACAAACTACTCTCCAAACTGAAGCTTTAGCAGGTGAGAGCACTCCTCCTCCTCTATAAGCCACAAAACCAGTGAAGGCTGGTTTCCTACACACACTGGGTTTAAAGGAGGTAGAGCACCATGCTCCATTGACCCCTACACTCCAAAACACCTCCTTGCCCCTTGCCCTTCATCTCCAGCTTCCTCCCATGCCATGAAAGTGCACCCTTCTAATACTGCCTACCCAACTAATACTATTCCCAGTTTGCTTTCAGGACAGTAGCTACAACTGCACACACACACACACACTGGATAACAGAAACCCTCTACAGGCTACCAACAATCCAGCTGTCAATGGGAGACATCCTGTATGTGCACAACAGCCAGAGACTCTGTGCCCTGTGCTGAAAGAGAGGATGGGGAAAGAGACAAAATTAACAAACCTCTACACAACAGGAAGATATGCATCTCGGCTCCTACCACAGAACAGGAAGGAAAGACTACACTAAGACAAAAAATAAAGTTTAGGGACAGAAAAGTAGAGCCTGATAGCAAGCAAAACAAGTCAGACTCTTCAAACACAGCAGACTGTCTATCCTTGCTAATTTATTGGCTCTCCTACCTACATGACTGAAGAAAAGGACTGGCCTATCCGCTCTGCACCCCACAAGCACAGCACATCTCCTTAACGAACAGCAACCGCCATAAACACACGGAGCTCACCCCTTACCACCCAACCGCCTGAACGATGGTTGGAGACTCAATCCCATACCTTCACAACAGCTTGCAGCTTAAACTCACAATCCCTGAATTAATCAGCCATGCATCCACATTGCGGTCGTAATTAACAGCATCACTCGTGCGTGTTACGGAATTCCCTATGATCAGGCTAAAGCAATGACTGAGGAGTGTGGCCATACCACAAGACAGTAAGGACCATCGTGCATACCACCACCTTCTAACACAAACACAAGATTTATTTCTTCCTCTTCCCTGTACTGTTATGGAGCAGAAGTACCCGCATACATGAATCTACCCAAAAAGCTTTTCTATCCTGTAACATTTTTTCTGAAGCTGAGAATATACACAACTTTCTAGAAAGCATTGCAATATTACACAGGTACTGAACTGCTGTAACACACAGAGACAAGCACACTTGCAACAGTACAGCAGCTAAAACTAGAATGACAGCCTACAGACCACAGAAGATGGAAATTTTCCACAAGGACAGTAAAATAATTGTTCTCAGTTAGCAATAAACATAACAGACTTTCTTTTTGCTCTTGTATACTTTTAAGACATTACTGCAAAATAGCTTCCCCCCTCTGCCCCCTTCATGTCAGCTGTCTACATCGGTCCACAGAAAAGAAAATCAGGAGGGGGTACTGCAAAAGAAAGAACACACATTGTCTAGAGGTCATATATTTATAAGATTAGACATGTCTGAGCTACCTAATAACCTTAGAGGCTTTTAGGTGATCAAGTTGCAAAAATGCCCCAAAAGTATTTTTATCCTTCCCAGCTTACATTTGCCTTTCAAGCTACCAGCTCTTTCTGAGGACTGACCTCTCTGAATATTCCCTGCCTTACCTCCAGAAAATTTTACACACTGCATACTGCATTAGCCTACAGATGTACTCAGGACACGAGAGAGGCTGAAGCCTTCCTCCTCCCACACTCACCTACCGCTGTTGGGTACAATGTGCATTTCCAGACATGCGATAAAGAATTAACTTCACAGTCACAAATATTTCCCGTGCCCAATCCACAAAGCTGCTGCCCGGAATTAAAGATGAGCATCAAGAGAGTGTGTAAACTTATGATGACCTCCTTGCTTTATGACTTATCTTACGGGAAGTATATGCCTCCTCATACTCTGGACTTCCAATTCAATTGTGGGCCAGTTTCTTGCGGTAAGCTCCAGTTTTCAAATTATTCAGCAGCTTGGTCCTGAAACTGTCAATCACTTCGCATTTTGGATAATACAATCCCTCCTGGTCTACGTTCTCATGAAAGAGGAGGCTGGAGAGGCTAAGGCTGCTTTCAGCCTACAAGTCAAGCAATCGTCTGGTTATTCAAAAAACAGCATCACTCACAGCAGCTGTCACCTGATGAAATGTTTAGTTACAGAACAGGCAAGAGTTTCAACAGAGAAAGCCTTACCAGCACAATATTTTCATTTCCAGAAATGCAAAACTGAAACACTTGTTTCTGTTTCTAAAAGAATTATGAGGTCCAAGACACCTAGCAGTACACGTGAACCAGCTATTTACAATTAATGTCTTTCACAGATCCGGTGACGAGTGGCGTCCCTCAGGGGTCCATACTGGGACCAGTACTGTTTAATGCCTTCATCAACGACATAGACATAGTGGGATCGAGTGCACCCTCAACAAGTTTGCAGATAACACCAAGCTGAGCAGTGTGGTTGACACACCTGAGGGATGGGATGTCATCCAGGGAGACCTGGACAGGCTGGAGAGATGGGCCTGTGAGAGCCTCATGAGGTTCAACAAGGCCAAGTGCAAGGTCCTGCACCTGGGTCGGGGCAACCCCCGGTATCAATACAGGCTGGGGGATGGAGGGATGGAGAGCAGCCCTGCAGAGGACTTGGGGGTACTGGGGAGCAAAACGCTGGGCATGAGCCGGCAATGTGCGCTCGCAGCCCAGAAAGCCAACTGTATCCTGGGCTGCATCCCCAGCAGTGTGGGCAGCAGGGCCGAGGGAGGGGATTCTGCCCCTCTGCTCTGCTCTGGTGAGACCCCCCTGCAGTGCTGCGTCCAGCTCTGGAGCCCCCAGCACAGACAGGACATGGACCTGCTGGAGCGGGTCCAGGGGAGGGCCACGGAGGTGATCAGGGGGCTGGAGCACCTCTCCTATGNAGCAACCTGGTCTAGTTGGGGATGTCCCTGCTCACTGCAGGGGGGTTGGACTAGATGATCTCCAAAGGTCCCTTCTAACCCAAACCATTCTGTGATTCTGTGATTCTATGATCAACAAAGGTATTAAAGATACACTATCAGTGCAAGTTCAATTCATCTTTACTGGACAGCAGTATTCGTGGCTTCTGCATGCCCAGGATACTTGCTGCCTTGTCCTCAGCTTGCTGCACTATGGGCAACACCACTACTACCCTCAACTCCTTAAGAAAATAAGTGGAAATGGAGCAACACACAAGCATCTGAAAAAAAGTCATTTAGTGAGGGGCATGGCAAAAGCAAGCACCATCTCCTGCAGAAATATCCACTCCATACAGTTATCAGCAAACCCATCACTAATTTTAGTAAGGATAGGTTGAGGTACCCCAGTTAAATCAAGTTAACTTTGCTCTTCTTAACAAAGTGACCAAGTCAAAAGGCTCAAGAGGATAGAGATCAAAATAAATAACCCTCAACTGAAAACTTTAACTGAGATACTCATCTCAAAATGGACCATGCTCATGAGAAGAATCCACTGCTCACACCATGTGCCCCTGAGACTAGCTGCCTGGTCTCAATGAAAAGGCTTAGCCGCAAAAAAAACAGGGAAAAATTACCTAAGCAACAAGTCCTCACTGCTAAGGCAGAAAGCTTGGTTTTCACCAACAGATCAACATGAACACACCACTGCACCACTTCCTTAAGCCCAAAGCCTGCAGTAAACTTCCTAGATATAAATTAGCAATGACAGCCCAACTCAGTACGCGCACGTCCACCCAGAACAGTGACTACCCTGTCTCTAAAGAGACAGTGAAAACAGTCCCAAGTCGGGTAAAAACAGACAAGGCTTCCTTCAGCAAGGAAGGCTGCCATCCTCAAGAGCTACCGGTCACAGGACCCAGCAGGCTCTGGCAGCCAGTCAAATGTTTTAGGTCACCATCAGGTCTACAGACGTTGCAAACTCCGTTCAACGAGGGTGGGATGGCTCCACACACAAGCAAAGCAATCCGCAGCCAAAGTCTCCTGATATACTTGCAGCTTCTCAGACTGGAGCCAGAAAAACACTCTTAAAGGAACTGTTGCAGCCCTACCCTTCCCTTTACGATTTCCTACTTCAGCCTGGCAGTTAATATTCTTCACTTTAGAGTTTCTATAGCATGACCCCTCTGCTACCTCCCATAGTTTTCCAGGTTCAGTAGATGTTGAGAGTTGGCCTGCGCAGGGAGTTGTATGAGCACACTCCCTCCAAAATAGCAGTTATGCCTAGTTAATTCCACACTGAAATTATATGTATAGAAAAATCTTAATTTACAATGCTGTTTTGTAATTATGTAAAAATGTTTGTTCCTCCTATGAGACCAGCCCTTACAATGAAAAGTTGCATCTACCATCCTGGAGGGCGTGCAGACAGCGTAACAAGGGTGCCTGTACAATCCTGAGCCTATAGGGATGTACTGGGAAGACAACATCCTAGGTACTGAAAAACAAATACATCGTCGTAACACCCATGTACCAAGCACTTTAGTGGTAAGCAAGCATACAGCCTCTCCAGATTCTATCAACTCATATAATATACTGTAAAACCACTAAAAAGAAAAAAGAATTTATAGATGTACACATATAAGGATATGCTGTTAAGTTCAGCTCAACTTTCCCCTTCCACCCCTTCTCCAAGAAAAACAACATGACTTGAAAGAACCCTGGAGCTGTAAAGTGGAAGAGTCCGGATCGGATACGTGCAAGGAAAGGACAACTCAATTTCATTTAATAAACTAAAGCCTCTATAATGACAATCAAATTCCAAGCATGCATCTACGCACACACTCATATGCAGAAGCACCGCTCAAGATTGCTTTGTACTAAAGGAAGTTCAGCCTCACGTATTCAAAACACATGGCAGAAGTCCATGTTCTCAGTTTCATACCAGCTTCTACACTTATTTTCAATAATAAAACATAGAACAAGATGCTATTCTGGGTCCCAGCAGTGAGAAGGGGAAAAAAAGTGGTAAATTCATAAATATACAAGTGAGAAATCCATGTAACATTTTGCCAAGTCCCCATGAAACACACACCTGTACGAAAATGGGTAGAAGCTGATAATCAGTGCAAATACCAATACCTTATCTTGTCATACTTCAATATCATACTTTATCTCAGAATCAGCATGCTTGTAAGAAACAGGCAGTTGGTTGTCTTGAGTTTGTTAATTCATCTCTTTTCCTAATGGCTAAACTCTTATCTCTAAAGGTGGGTTGCCCTGGAGAGTGTGGTCAAAGCCATGAACACAAAGAAGCAGGAATAGGCTTTTATGTCCTCACCTTAAAAATCCCCAAACTGTAAAACACACAAGTGACAATGATTGTTTACACATTCATACGGTAAACAAAATGTTCACATTACATTTCCTTCCAAATGTGCAGAACTCGTATCTAGAAAGGGACAGCCAAAATAACTGTTTAGAGATGAAACCTACACATCAGTTTTTCTGACTTGCCTCCGAAAATCCAGGTTCATTATTCCCCAAACCATAACCCTAAAGTAGCTGTAATTCATGGCAAGGTCCATGTAACAGGACTACAGATTATGCACAGACCTATTAAAAAAAAAAACAAAAAACAACAACCCGATACAAACTTTATCAGTACAAGCTCTTCTCATGTAGTAAGAGATACTACAAAAAAAAACCCAAATAAACCCCAAACCAAACCTCTGAAGGACCTGTAATGGTTACAAACAAAAACTTAAGTAACTACCACACAGAAGTCTACTCAAGCTAAGAAATAGTCTCTACCTTTTTGGAGAAAAAAAAAACATCTAAGTTAATGACATGCGACCTGCTTGGACAAACTGACGACTGCTTGATGCAGTTTAAACTCTGAAACATTAAGGGATTTGGAACTTCCCAAAGGTCTTCTGTTCTTTGTTTTCTATCATGTCAAGGGGAGGAAGAAAAATTCCTGTCCAGCTACCTCATATCATTTTTTTGCCTGATTCTTAGTGAAACAAGGTTTATGCAACTCCATTATCCATGCATTAGTTCTTCCCTATTAACTCCTGAACCCTTTGTTTGATTTAAAACATTTCACAGAGGGACAGAAGTCTCAAAGATAATTAAGTTCTGATCTGTTCCCTATCTTAAAAACATAGATACTAAAACTACGAGAGAAAGTGAGAAAGGTAAGACAGACAATTAGAAATACGAAATGGTTCCCAGTTCAGAAACAATTAATAGACTAGGTTTTAAAGCAAATCACTGGAGATTCCGCAGTGTTTGGGGGAATTATCAAAAGTGGTTGCTTTCTTAGTCACCTCCCAACACCTCTATTGTCAGTGCTGTTCAAGGCAGGTCCCAAGCTCGATTAACTTCTGATCTGATTCATTATGACCAAACGTGTTCCCAAACGTTTACCCTCTCTGCCGGGGAAGAAGACAGGTATTCTGCCTAGCTGCAACAATCCAGAGGCTCAAGATGCCAGCTCTGGACGAGGCACAGAGTTCACACATACAGTACCTTTCCCAGTAAAAGTGCAAAATTACAAAGGAGTGGGAGCAGAACCACCACCACCTCACGGAATAAAGAACATGAATTTTAGATAGAGTCAACATCCTTATTTCTGTTCCTCACAGCACTGTTGGCCATTTTCAGTTGCAGAACATCTGTGGAAAAAAAACAAAGGACAGCAATCTGCTGGTACTTGTGAAAAAGAGGTCATGGGTGTCAGCTGTGTCATGGGTCACTCTTCTTAGATAAGAACTATGCCATGCTGAAGTAACTGCTACCAGGGATGCCAGCTTAAAGGTAAGGTAGGGAGACTGTGTACAAACAAGACTTGAAAAGAGAATTTGTGAGAATCCTGGAAATAAAATTAAGCTTCCAAAGTACTACCCTGAGGATAAAGAAGCAATTCTGCTGCTAGAAATCAATTACATGGCGGTACAAGGAAACCCATTTCAATTAATCCACTCCCAATATGCCAGCTATAACTGAGGAACATTTGCATGTGGCACTGACCCTTTAGGTTCACTAAGTCAACTCCCTCCAGCTTCCTGCAGGACAAGCCTACACCAAATACTCCTGAAGAACCACTTTTTTATTCTCTGCTTTACACGAGATAACCAAGCATGATTTGAAGTCCTCTGGACACAAAGCCTGTTCTGTATTCCCTGCTCTGCCACTTCAATTCCCAAGGATGCGGCCATACAAACATTTTCTGCAGTAGCAAAGTTGCGAGCCTATGTAATTTCAGCTGTGCCAGTACAACTCTTTGTGGGGCAATAACATGAACCAGCCCATTGAAACAGTCCATGCTTAAAAAAAGGAAAAACCTTTCCCCAAAGCGGGTTGTAAGGGAAGACCAGGATAGTGTAATTTACAGAAGAGCCAGAGAAACACTTGAGCAGATGGAAAAAATAGTAAGAAGAGAACTCCTTAAATCATGGGGGAGTATTTGGCGGGGGGGAGGGGGGGGACGGACCACAGACAACGACACACGACATGACATGGGAGAGGAATATCCTCAAACTGCACCTTAACAATCTTCTCTAGCAGCCAAGGGAACAGCCTGTTCCATTGCAATTCTCATTGCTAAGGACAGATAAGAACAACATTATTTTCCAAAAGATATTTAGGCAGCACAGAAGATGACAAGAAACGAGCTTCATGTTCCCTGCAAGTATCTCAAGAGTTGCAAAACAAGAACTTCTTTAGTACTCAGACACCAAGTTTGGTATCACCCTCAAGAAACAAACAAACCAACAGCAAAAAAAGCTGTGGTTTTTTTGTTTGGGTTTGTTTGTTTGTTTAAGAGCAATGCTCGACTTCAGTTCATCAACATGAATTAACTGCTTGGGCCATAGTATAACAGTATATTAAGTCCAGGAGTAGGGGTTTCAGTGCCAGACCAAAAACATCATGGCTTCACAATGCGAAACGTGGATGAAGTATAAACTCCTGCCATAGTTTTGCAGATGTTTCTTCAAACAAGAGTGCCAGTGGAGCTGATTCATCCTCCGCCCTCTCATACCACCCCCTCAAGTTGTGACAGCTTCTCCTAGGATGGGAGGAGGCAGGCACACACGTGGTAAACCCGATTAGGAATTCACCCTGGTCAAAAAAATTGTCTCCCAACCAAACCAATTCCCTGACCTGCTTTGCTGCACAGGCACGCCGAGCTGTGTAAGCCCAGCTAGAGAAGCAACGTGAGGAGAGTAACAAGTGTCTGCGAGCAGGCACTGCTTAAATCGACACCGCTACCAAGAGAAACATCCACAGAAACTGTCTCACTTGGCTAGTTCAAATTTGCTCAGATGTTGACAACTTAACTCTGTAAGGACAAGCTCTGTGCTAAATCAGGAATCATCTGCTCACACCACACTAACTTTATGCTTGGTCAGGTATCGTCTGTGCTCCTACATCTTGCATAAAAGCATAAAGTCCCTGCATTAACCAGAGCACATCACGTGCACTTTAACAGAACCGTTACCATGGGCCACATCTGACACAGTTCACGACTGGTGATCTGGCAATGCACAGAACCAGAGCTGTGAAATCCCAGGCGCCACCAAGACTAAACAGCTTGCGAGTAACACACGTGTAAAAGACTGGAGAAGTCTAAATTTTTTCTTTCGCTTGCAAACTCACTTTAAGGCTGCCAACTAACTTCTTCGCTTTTCTTCATTGATCAATGTCAAGTAAAAATTATCTCGTGAACACTCCTCCTTCCTAAAGACGATCCTGCCAAAGGAGAAAAGGAGACCATGCGCATGGTTCCTTCTGGGCTGGGCTCACCAGTACTTCATGGGTCCTTCCCCTGAAAGTGATTCATCTGCCTCCCCACTTACTTCAGCAAGCAGAAACTGAGGTTTAGTTAGTGATACACCAAAAACAAACAGATGTTTAATTCTGCAGAAGACCGTGAAGAAAACCTCATTCTTCAAGACTTAAGCCTTCCCTTACGGCTTAAGGGGATAACAAATTGAGGAAGTCTTCACATTTCTCACAAGACACACTGCTCTCACTCACACCCCACAGGCAATGGAGATGTAGGCAAAGGGCAAGTCCTCACACTGGCAGTAAACTGATCACCCAAGATACGGATCAGGAGCTTTGCTTGAGGGGACTCCTCTGTTCAGCCAGGCCTAGGTCTCATCCAACCATCAGAGCTTGTAAGTAAACACAAACATTTTTCATGGAGGTCAAGCTGAAATTTCAAGGCGTTTTTGTGAAGCAAACAAGTAAATCAGAAGCACACAGACTATAGTTTTACAGGCTGAATTCTTTGCTGAGGTAAGAATAGTTTCCGTGTGTCTTCAGGCATCAAATAGTGTTTAATCCACCAAGAATCTTCAAAAAAAGACTGGTGTGCAAGAAGTGTGGGAGCAGCATGGGGGTCAGAAGATAAGGCATTTTCTGAAGCTTCCAAAAAGAACACTTTCTCCCTTAAATTCCTCTTAGGCTTTGCTGAATATTTAAAGAAAGTTTGTGAAATACATGAACATAAAAAGGTTGCCAGATATATTTAAAGCTTACATTTTCTTATGTTTGAATATCCAGCACCAACTCTGAGTACCTCACAATGTATTAACCTCCAGAAGCAGCTGTATCCTATATCCTACTGGACATGAGAAACTTGCCATCTGCAGTGGATAATAAATTAAATTATTCATCTAAGCACCAGGGTTCAACCCCCTTTGAACTGTGGCATAACAAAGAAGGTTGTCTTTATTAACGTGAAAAATTCCTCGATGCCTTTCTCTACTGAAATGCTTTCTTACGCATTAAATAATTACAGCAGAAACTCATTAGTTCTTGTTAACAACAGACAGTCCAACAGACCAAATTTGGTTTTACAAGTAGAGAGGAGAGGAGGAATCATACCAGACTTTAAAAAACACTTTGAAGCATGGCCTCTTTCTATATTAGCTCTACAGTAGTGAGCTCCGAGATACTAAAGACCTAGAACCATAATATCTTACAAGAGCACCTTCCCCAACAGTTCCAGTTATCTAAACCTCACGGGAAACTCAGGCAAAGCAGCTGAAGGGCTTGGCCAGTTACCTGTTTAGGGATTTAAAAAAATTAATGATCTTGCAAAGCAGTAAGATACAGTGTAAAAACTCCTTACTGGGTGCAGAAGTAACACTGACCTAACAGATCACTTGTTGCCAGAAGATGGGCAGAACTGAGGCGGCGACCTCCAACAGTTCGTACTCAGCATTCAAGCAACCCCAAACTGCCCAGGAAGAGTTTATAAACTGAAGTAAAAACAGTAACAGAAACCACCTTATTCTCTTCTTGTCCTACTGGGAAGAGATTAAGTACTCTTTATTTATTTAAAGTTAGGAGGTTTAAATATCGAAAGTTGCTTGAAAAACAGCTGCTAGATGCAAGTGAAAGGAAAATCTCTTACATTCACCCACAATCTCACTAGTTAAACAAAAGGAGATGCTTAAAGAGTTTAAAGGTTCCTCTTCCATAATTCCTTATCGAGTGTCTTTCATTCACCATCACTGAAAGGCAAAACACACAAACAAGACCAATGCCCCATAAAAAACAGATGCCCCATAAAAAACAGCGCTGAGGCACTGTGGAGGTGTGCTGGGCTGCCCGCCAAACTGCTGCCAGCCCCGCCGCAGGCCGGACGGCCGTGTCCCCCCACCCAGCCCTCCCGGCAGGCCCCAGCTCCCCACCCACCAGCCCGGGAGCTGCTTAAACTCACTAACCCAGCAGAAAACCGTCCCCATCCCTGTGCTGACTTTCTAATGGGCCAGCGACACCAGCCTGGCCAAAGAGGCAGACAAGAAAAACGAGAAGAGGCAGCAGGTGAGCACCAGCCTGCTGGGGACGAGGCGGGGGGAAGCCAGATTTCCCCCCCGCTTTGGCAGAAGCAAGCTTGCTGCCTTTGCTCGGTTTTGCCAGCTGCAAACAGCTTTACAGCTGTTAGAAATCCATAAAGCATGTATGGACACACTTGTTATAGGTCTAGCCCCCAAACACACCTATGCTGGCTGACAACACATTCCCCACCACGCGACATTTCTCAGTTAAAGGCGAAGGAACACTGAAGCAGTCCGATATGGGGGAGAGGGGGAAGGAAAGGAATACCATCAAACACAAGAAGATAACCTCTCGTGTAACTAGAAACAATGAAAGGAAAAGATGAAGAAACCCACTCCCTGGCTGTTGCTGAAAGGTGATAAGCTAGAAGCTGTCCTATATTTATTAGGGCCAATGACTGCAGAAACCTGTTAGTAAGTTGCAAGAACAAACTCTCATTTTTATTGTCTTTACTGGTTATTTAATACCTCTCTCCACTAAACCCACTCTCAGCTCCAGTTACCTTCAAACACTCCACTTCAGTTAGAAATTAATAAGGCCAAAAAAAAAAACCCAAACAAGCCACAGTAACTCCTCCTGCAACCCAAGGTACGTACACACCGATAACAAAGCAAGGGGACAGGAGAGGGTTTACACGTGCACCTGAATTATGTGCTCCAGATCCAGACTCAACGTTTCTGTGCGAGCTTCCTCAATACCTCTGTACCTCGGTTCTTTACTGGGAAAAGCACAGGAAATCATTGTGGACATCACTGTGATGTCAGGAGGACCAACGCGCCCATCTGCTCGCAGCTCTCCAGCAGCAGTACGGATGTCAAGAGTCGCACGCCGCCAGGAGAGTCTGGATGCCAAACGGGGGTAAGTGACGGGATGGGGTGCAGGTCACACCGCAGTTCCCAGCCACGCATTAATAACGCCCGATAACAGTGAGATGATGTTATGCTGCCATTCCTAAAAACTTCGGGGATGGCTACGCTGAAACAAGAAGCATGACTGCAGTACAGGCAGGCACACCGATACCAGGTCTAATTTAGCGAGCGAGAACTACATCACCAAGTAAGTTGCGGAGCTCGTCTCCAGCACACTGGAATAAAGCTGCTGGGAATCTTAGGTGCCCGTGCCAGGCGTTGTGGGGTCATCATTTCACTTACTTTAAATGTGTGAGGTACAGCTAGCATGTATGTGCTTGACTGACCTGTGATCGTATCTTCTGATGCTATTTAAACACACCTTAAATGTACCACAGACTCAAAAGCGGTGATAATTTTGTAGCCCAGTACGCTCCCAAACAAGAGGGTAACTCTTAAAAGTCAAGAAGGTATAAAAAAGCTTTTCATCTAAAAGCATAAACTGACATTTGTCTCAGCAAAAGTGTTGGCTTCAGTAGTTCTTCTTCCATCCTTCCGCTCCTTTCTTTCCCCATCCCCTTGTTCCCAGCCCTCCCACTGAGCCCATTCAGCTGTTCACACAGTCCCACAGTGAACCAGATCGGGTAGCTGATGCAGATTAAAAATAATCCAGGAAAAAACAAAGGGTGAGGAGGAGGGAAGGTGGAAAAATTTAAGTTCCTCAAACCAGTGCAAGATGGAAATGCAAAAATCATTGTTTCGCTGCATCAAGGGAATGCCACAGGGGCATAAACCTGCAGTGGGGTTCGATCAATTACTGCCACCAAAGAAATACTCATCGTACTACAGCTAGACTCTCCCAGAGAAGGTGGAGACAGAATAGCTGTTGGAAAGTCTCTTGGTATTGAGATGACCTGTTCTCTTCCAGGCAGCTGACACAGCATTCTCCTGAAAGCGGAGCCTGGCACTAGCTAGAACAATGAACATCTCTCTCCCACATGCGTTTTTTTCATCAGAGGCCCCAAATTCCAGCTCAGAGGTCCCAAGTTTCTGGTGTTTATCCAGCATTCCCATACGGTCTGTGATCGTGCAGGCTGCCAGTCCGCCCATCGTGACTCCTTCCAAGCAAAAGCAGCCCGCTCTCATCATGCTGCCATTTATTTAATGGCTGTAGGGCAGCTGTTAAGAAAATCTCCACCTCTGCTACACCAGAGGCAGGCAATTCCAGGATTTCCTTCTGGACCACAAGTAAGATCCCATACTTCATTTTGGAATTTGATACCCTTGCATCTTCCCTACACATTTAAAAAGCTTTACATCCCCCCGTGAGCTGTGCTAGCTTACGAGAATCCCATTCGTATTGGCAACCGACTGCCCACCATCAGAAAGACTGCCCACCATCAGAAACGTACTAGTAGGAACTTGGCAGGAACCAGGAGAACCAGTTGCTTTCTCTAAGCAACTCGATGCCACTCAGTCAGCTTACCCCCAGAGTCTTACAACCCTTCAAGTGGCAGCTCCTAACCCCCCCAGCACGCTCACTCTGCTACCCAACACCGAGGAGAAGGCCTGCAGGCCGCTTTCAACCCTCACAGCGCAGGCTCCTCAGCTCCTCTATACAGGAACTACCGTAGGGCAACGTTAAAAGGGAGCAAGATGCTTCGCGTCCTCTGGAAGAGCTCTCAACTATGCACTTAAAGTCAGCCTTTGTCAGAGAAGTGCAATCTACCTACCGGTTTCTGAAAACAAACATTCACACTGTTTCATGATTAGGCCAAAAGCGACCACCATCCGTTCTGAGTCCACGTACGCTTCCAGGAGCACCATTGATCTATAGCGAACGAGCTGCTTTTGGCAGCTGTTAGGTCTGGAGTTCACACAACGCAATTCGGCAGCCGCAAGAACAACAACAGATTATCTGCTGAATGTTTGTCTTCCAGTGAGAAGTATATGAAATGACTATGCACAAATCCCATTCAGGATTTAATCCTGCCCTGGAGTTCACACTCAACTTCAGTGCACAAAACCATTAATAGGAGATACCAGCAGCAGAGGTCAGAAACAATTCGATAATACAAACTCCTCTGGCTCAGGCTGAACAGAGCGCTCATACAGAAACAGCTGCATCCATCCATATGTTGATCTTGGTAATATGTCAAATCAAGACTTCATCCATATGTACAATAACGGAGCGCTGTAACCTTGGCTATCAGCCAGCTGCCTTGCCCTCTACCCAGAAAGGTTACGGAGCAAATCCTGGACACCGTTTCCAAGTACAGGAAAGGACAAGAAGGTGACCGAGACCAGCCAAAATAGATATACCAAAGGCAAATCACGCCTGACTAACCTGACACCCCCTTCTGGGACAAAAAGGCTGGCTCTGCGGCCGTGGGGAGAGCAGGGGGCGCTGGACACCTTGACTTGATGTCAAAGGCCATGCTAAGTCTCCCATGGCATCCTATGCACAAAAGTGCCGAAGCATGGATAACTGGACAATAAAGATGGGAGGAAAACTGTCTGGAACACGAGGCTCAAAGGACTGTGAGCAGCAGTTACAATCTTCACCTGGCTGCTGGTTACTAAAGGCATCCCCCAAGGACCAACACCAGGGCCAGCCCTGCTTCCAAATTTTTAATGACCTGGATAGGGACTAGAGTGAGTACACTCTCCAAAAGTTTGGGGACTTGGGAAAAGCATGCCACATGCTGGAGGACAGGGCTGTTATTCAGAGAGACTTGAACAAGCTGGAAAACGGGTTGACAAACACCTCAGGAAGTTCAGCTACGGCTAGAGCAAAGCCCCCCATCTGGGGTGGGATAACTCCCTGCAGTGGAACGGGCTGTCGGCAAAGCATCTCTGCAGGAGGGCACCTGGTAAAACAACAAACTGCCCAGGAGCCAGCAGCGCACCCTTGCAGCAAGGGTGGCCAGCACTGCCGCGTTGGCAGGAGTGCGGCCGGCAGAGCGAAGGGACAGATCCTGCCCCTCTGCTAAGCACTCATAAGACCATTTGGAGAGCCAAGTCCAACCTGGGCTCCCCAGCACAAGTGACGAACAGGAGGGAGTGCAGCAGAGGCCACCGAGGCGGTCAGTGCGTGAGCACAGGACCTGCAGAGAAAGGCGGGAGAGGCGGGTTAGGCCAGCCCAGGAGGGAGAAGGCTCAGGGGAGGTGTTACTGCTGTCTGCGACTACAGAGCCAGGCTCTTCTCAGAGATGCGCAGGGACAGGACGCGTGATGAGGGACGAGGGACAGGGGATACCGGCTGGAACACGAG
This sequence comes from Anhinga rufa, assembly GCA_013400875.1. Taxonomy (NCBI): domain Eukaryota; kingdom Metazoa; phylum Chordata; class Aves; order Suliformes; family Anhingidae; genus Anhinga; species Anhinga rufa. The sequence continues at coordinate 18,085 of VZTV01015762.1, forward strand.
AAAATCCAACCAGGCACACAGAAACAAACATTTGACATAAGCGTGGTCAAACACTGCACAGGGCCCAAAGTAAGGGTGGCATCCTTAGAGATACTGAGGACCCGGCTGGCCAGAGCCCCGAGCACCCTGCTTTATCGGGACGGCTTCTGGCAGGAGGTTGGCCTAGAGTTCTCCAGAGGTCCCTTCCCACAGTACAGATTTTGCCATACAAAATACGAGAGATGATGTTCCACACGAGACTGGCACCTACAACGTTAAATGCCAAACGGTAATTTCCAGGAAACGACTCCCTTTGCAAGTCACACCAGGAACCGAGCTGTAAATTTCCACAACTCATCTTGCCCTTCGTCTTCCTACTCAGCATCTCCAAACCGACATAATGCTAGACGCGCGCTATCACCTTGTAGCAACCCAAGAAACAAAGCCGGGACAGCCAAGAGGCACACCTTATCCCTCTACGAAACTGAGCGCAACCAGAAAAAAAGTACAAATGTGACAAAAGAAGTGACATTTTTCAGCACACCAAGCAAGGGTAGGCCAGAGGAGCGGAAAGAACGGAAAGTAGTTGTTGATGGAGAGCAGCCAGACAGGATGGCTTGGCCACCTTCGCTGTATTTTCTCCCTTGTTTACTTTACTCCGGTTTTACAGAACTCCGCAAGGAACAGGGTGTTTTGAAGAGGGGGGAACCCCACAAAAACATCTTCCCGCACATCCTATAGTCCTGGGGGGAAGGAAGCTCCACAGAAGAGCTTTTATGGAGGAAAATGGCCGAGCACAAATTCATGCCAGACCACCCTCAGTTCATATTCCATAAAACGCAGTCCCAAACCCCGTTGCCTCCTCTCCTTTCTCTTCACACGAGTCAAAACAAAGGACAATCAGACGGGAGCGCAACCCTGAATGGAAGACTAATGGGGAGGCATACAACAGAGCAGCAAGAGGGGAAGGGGAGGCCGGGACGTGCCTCATGCGAGCCCCCCCCCTCCACCAGCGTCTCTGCCCATCTTTGTGCTCCTTCTTATCTCAGCAGCTCCTCCTCGGTCCCCACCCCTACAACCTCGCATGACCCCCACCTCGGCAGCCGCCCGCCCTCCCCTCCGCGCCGGCCCCATCCCGGCCCCGCAGCCCCACCGCACGGCCGGGGCCCGGGGCTGCCCC
>VZTV01015762.1:19835-44153 GCA_013400875.1 Anhinga rufa
CCCCTCACACACGCACACCCCCACCTCACACACGCACACCCCCACCTCACACACACGGCCTGTCCTCACGTACAGCCCCACACGCACACGCTCAACCACCACCTGTGCTCACTCACAGCCCTCCTCACACACACCTGCCTGTACTCACAGCCCCTCTTTCCACACACACACTCAGGGTGTACTCACAGCCCTCCTCACACACACATCTCTGCCTGTACTCACAGCCCCTCTTTCCACGCGCTCACACATGCAGGGTGTACTCGCAGCCCTCCTCACACACGCACNGCGCTCACACATGCAGGGTGTACTCGCAGCCCTCCTCACACACGCACCAGTACTCACACGCGTGCCCGCTTGTACTCACAGCCTTCCTCACGCACACCGGGCCTTCTCATGCGCGTGCCACCTGTATTCACACGTAGCCGCCACATACAGACACCGCCTGTTCTTGCAGGCAGCCCCCACGCCGCCTGTCCTCATGCACACAGCCCTCCTTACACCACACACCTACCCCCTCATGCCTGTACCTATATCTGTACGCTGCCTGCTCCCGGTGTACACCCATCCAGCCCTGCACACACCTGCTCGCACGCCCTAACCCCTCCTACACCGGCTCCCTCGGGTCCCTGCGATGGCGAGGGGCTGCCTGGCCTGTCCCCTCCGCGCCTGTGTCACCCGCTGCCCCTGAGACACTGCCACGCTGGGGCTTTCCCCCCTCCTTGGGTGTCAGCCCAAAGGGTGAAACGTAGATGACCACCTTAGCTTTCCCTTGCCCACTGACCTGGGGGTGTCACCATCCTTCACCCTCGCACTGCTTCTCTCCAGGTGTCTCCTCGGCAGCCCTGCAGCAGGCACGCAGTCGTTGAACAGTCACCGGCTCCAGATCACTCTGCACACTCAACTTGTGTGTTGCTGCTGCCATTTCCTCTGGAAATTGCCAGGCTGACACCAAAAAATACCCCAAGAAACCACCAGTCTTTCATACCTAACACTGTTACAGCAGGTCCCCCAGCGAGGGCTGATGAAGTACAGCAGAGCAGGTGACCAGCCATTCCCCCTGAGGACTTCTCCACACACTTGGCCAAGGCTGGATGGTGAACCCCAACGAAGAGCTACACCTCCGACGGTCAGCACAGGCAGACCTGGGTCAACACTGGCCTCTCGGGCACGGCAGGACATCTACGCTCGCTCCTTGGCTCCCGCGCAGAGCTGGAGAATCACCTCATGTTGCCTGAGCCCAAGGTGTCAGCCCAAGACCCCTCCCTCACAGTCAGACAGGTCATGACGGTCAAAAAATACGTGTCATGAAACTCTTTGCTGGAGTAAGTGGTTGATGGTGCAAACAGTCATATGCTTTACCAGGGCCGGGCACGGCCACTGCCTGTGCTCTCAACCCCAGTTGTCCTAAGGTCCTGAAACAGCTACACAAGACCACCCAAAACCTTGACGTCTGCCAAAATACATCTATTTGAAAAAGAACAATGCTTTTGTTAAAATTTGCTTTGCATGTTAGAAAAACCCCAAACCTCTGACTATCCTCGGATCCCAGTCCGGGAACACGGCTCTGCTTTCTTATTTCCAAAGCATGCGAAGAGCACGGCTGAGCGAGGAAAGCACTTCAGGGGGTGAAAATTGGTCAGCCAAAAAAGTTCAATGTGCTGGGGGGACCACCGCGATATTTCCTCCTTTCCGAGCCTGCCAGGGGAGCGCGTGCCGGCAGAGCCGTCGGGGACACTGCGGGGTGCGAGGGCTGGCTCTCCCCAGGCTGCTTCCGCAACCGTTCTGCGGAGCAGAAAATAATTCAGTAGAACACAGAAAAATTATCCAGAGTAAATATTTACAAATTGCATCATGGGGCACTTGGTAGTTGCACACGAGGAAGTGGCCGGTCACATGGCGCCGACTGCTTTTTCCAGATGCTAAATTGTTTTTTAAATGATAGTAACAAAACCATGTCAGAACTTCCCCACTGCTCCTCTTCCAGGTTAAGCAATAGCTGTGGTCACCGCGGGGGCGTTGTGCAACGGGCAGGAGGGGAGCCGGCACCAGCGGCTGCAGCCTAAGGAGGAGCCGCCTCTGGCAACGCCCCATCTCCCACCACCAAACCCCACTCCCACGGCTGCCGCCGACTCCCACCGTGGCAAACCCAGTCCTTCCAGGTGGCTTTTGGTGCATCCCGACAGGGCACCGCTTGCATTTGACGCCTCTCACGCGGCAGCGAGGGTGTACCTCTGCCGGGAAAGGCCAAGACCCACAGAAGGAAGACACAGGTGCTTTGGGAGCCCAGTCCGAGGCTGCCTGGCAGAAATCGGCTTGTCCCAGCAAGCGTGGGCGAGGGAAGCTCTCTAGGCCCATTGCATGCGACCTGGCACACCCTGCCACTGAACCATCCTTGCTCCGCTCAGCTCTAATTTCCTTCTCCTCCCTTCCAGAAGACAGGGGAGCATGCCCACGGCCTCACCAGGGCTTTTGGCTTGGCATGAAGAGCTTGCGCACGCTCCCCGGTGATGTGGGGAGCACCCTGCTCCCGCTGCCAGCTCCCACGCCTTCCCACCACCCCAGTCCCCTCCGCTTGCACCCTCCTTCCCATGCTGGGATGAGTTCCTCCGTGGGCTCCAAAAGATGAAGCGCAGGCTGCGCCTCTTCCACGCAGCTGGGCTCTTGGTGCAGGTTTACAGCTGAACCTGTGCAAAAAACACAGCCAAAACACAGCCTTGACCCCTTGTCTCCCCGAGCTGCTCCACGGTGCTCCCCCCGCCTCGCCAGCAGGCAGGCCCTCTCCGCAGCTTTTGGTGCTGTCTCTGCACCCAAGAGTCCCAAATTTGCCACCTCCCGAGCTACGTACCTTCCTCCTGCCTGGAGGGATCCAAGGTTCAGTGCCACCTGGTGGGACTCGCGTCTCCTCCGCCAGCAAAGGGCTCAGGCCGTAAGCATGCCTGCAAGCCTGGCCGGGCAACGCAGAGGAGCTGGGACATCCACCACGACCTGGGCGCTTCGAGAGCGGCCTGGCCGGCTGCGGGGAGCTGCCCTCGCCCCCAGCTCCCGCTCCTCCGCCAGCAGCCAGCCCTCCCGCCCCCACCCTCAGCCAGGGGAGCGCAGGGATGCAGGCTGCTCCGCTCTGCCTTCCCACTGCTGCCTCCAGCACGCTGTAGCCTGGGGGTGGCAGCCATGGGCCTGCTTCCCAAAATTTTCTTACCTTTCTGCCTCAGAACAGCTGCTTAGCTCTTCTCTTTCCTTCTTCTCCCTGCCTTTCCACTCCCCAGCACCTAGCCCAGGTTCTTGCCCCCCACGCATCCCAGTCCCTCTCCCACCGCTCTCCCGGGAGTGCACACAGCTTCAGGCTACTGCAGCCTGTCTTCCCCCAGTGAGACCCTCCCTCAGTACCCTAACACCAGCTGTGTCCACCCAGCGCAGCCCCCAGACCAGAAATGGGAGCCAGCCTGGCCCCTGCTCGCTGCAAGGGGGCAAGGGCCGGGTGCTGGAGAGGGCTGTCGGATGCAGGAGGCGAGCGGGTCCCTGTGGGAGAGGAGAGGGCAGCAGGGCTGCACAAAACGCAGGCAGGCTCAGTGCCGGGGAGGACGTGCAGATCCACCAGCTCTGCCCTGGAAGTGCTGCCGGGCAGCTGGATAAATAACACGGGAGATCCCCCCGCGCCAGAAAGCCGTGCTGCTATCTCCTACAGGAGACAACTGCCCCAGTCATGCCAGAGCAGCCCCTGCTGAGAGACGACTCAAGGCACGGGTGTGTGCTTTCATGTCCAGTTTTATTAGTGTTGCATTAGTACCATAAAATAGTTGACGAGGTCAAGCACGTTGCAGTTTGTTCCAAAAAAAGGCTATTTACATTTAATCTGTCTTCATAAAAAAAAAAAACCACCAACCTAGAACCCAAACAATACAACAATGAAACAGATGGACAACTCAGGAATCTACAGAGTGGTAACGTCCCCTCGTGTGCCGCAGCCCGGAGAGGGCTGGCAGCACCCAGCCCCGGTACCCACGCTCGCAAGGTGCTTCCCCGCAGCCACGGCACGTACACAACCGGGCCAGCAATGCTCTGGCAACCCTCCGGCCGAGGCGCAAAGCAACAGCCGACGGGATGTGGCCCCATTCTGGTGTTCTTCCTTAAGGAAACCAGTGACCCGCTGTTTTCCAAGTTGGCATGTCCCCTTCTCCCCCAGTCTGTGCCAAAGCAGCCAAGTGACCCTGCAGGAGCCGGCCCTGCCAGGAGCATCTCCCATGAGAACCCTGCTTAAGAGGCTCCAGGAAACCTCCGGGAGATGCTGCTGCTCATTTCTGGCCTTCTCCCTGCCAGACAAGCCTGGAGGGAGCTGTCACGCTAAATGCCAGCACACAGCTCTCTGCCGGGATTGAGACCCCCTGAGCAGAGGGGACAGAGGCACTGCATCCAGCCTCGCTTCAAAAAAGCTCCAGGGCCCCCAGCCCATCACCACTGCACAGCAGGACCGCCCTAATCCCAGCCTTCCCGATCCCTCGGCATGTCAAGCAGCAGGAGAAGGCCACCGGCTCTGCTGGCTCTCGCCAGGAAAGCCCTCCACCCCGGCGCTCCAGTGCTCCCTCCAGCACACGCTGCTGCTGACAAACAGGACGGGGCTGTCGCTGCAATCGCAGGTTAAGCACAGGGCAGTGTGGTTCTCAGCTGAGTTTGATGATGGAGAGCAAACAAGCACATCTCCTCCAGCCCCAGAAACTTTCCAGCCACCTACCCCTGCCCTCCCTGCAGGATAACGCCACAAGCACATGCTAATTAAAGCAGCAAAACACAGCCAAGGAGACAGCGGCTCTCCCCAAACCCGTGTAATTAAGGACGACTCTGCAGTTACTGCCGAGATGTAACCGGTAACAATTGATCTGGGTGGGAACTGCAGTGCTGAGCTAAAGCAGCCGCCCAAGATGTCCACAAAGCTGCCAGCGCCACAGGAGAGCCAGCCCCGACTGAACGCTGGCAGGGCTGAGGTCCAGCCTTCGTCTCCAGGAAACTCAACCCGGAGGACCGGGAAGCACTCAAGGTGCAACACGACGCCACAAAAACCTTCCATCTTTCATCTGCTCGCCAGCCAGTGCTGTTAAACTAGGTCAGCGTCGCAGAGCCCAGCAGAGCAGTGAGCCCGCTCCCAAGACTTCACCTACCTCTGAGCGAGGTGGGGGCCATTCACCCAAAAGCAGCCGGAAAAGCAAGCAGCTGCTTTGAGAAGCCACAGTCAGGGGAGCGGGAGACACGAGCTCTGTGGGGAGTAGGGGCGAGCTCTGGGACACAAAGGGGCAGGGACACCAGGGGACACTGCCTTCAAAGCACCTCCCGGCCAGAGATCAGCTCAGATACTGCCCGCTCCAGCCCCTGCCTTCGCTGTCAGACCACACGGCTCCAAAGCAAGCCCCATCTAACACAGGCGGGCGAGATAATGCCATTGCGTTTCTTCATTCGAGTTGTACCTTCCTCGCCAAAACTCTCAAGAACCGAACGCAGAGCGGCACTGCCTCTGCTCTAGGCCGTCCTTCTGCACTCGCCAACCCGCACACACTGAGCCCCACCAGGCTGGCGCAGCTCTGCGGGCACGGGCCCATCGCTGCCCCGGCAGCTCTCCCTGGCCCTGCAGCAGGGATCCCTCCGGCCAGAGGGGCTTGCTCATGGCAGGGTCCCCCAGGAAACTGTTGGGGAAGCTGGGAGGGTGGGAGACCTGAGATTAGTCACTCCTTCATGTCACCAGCTTCCCAAAATGGTCTGAGCCACGTGCATGCTTTGATGGTCATTTTCCTTCCAGACAGAAACCTGTTTCTTCTCCAGTCAGGGACAGAAACAGCTGCACAAAGTGGCTCCACGTGATACAAGAGAAACAGAGGCACAACACCCTGGCCAGAGCAGCACCGCCAAACTCGCGTGCCAGCCTTTGCCTCCAAGGCTGGGAAACACCACAGCCACCCCCTGGGCACGCAGCTGACCACGGGCAGGCCCAGCCTGCTGCTGCTGGACTCCAGGAGGACAAGGCTGAGAAGCAGGGATGCTTCCTCGCATGGAAGGGGCATTTCAAAGCAACGGCAGCTTTCCACAGGGGAGAAACCCTGCAGAGACTCAAGCCCTCAGGTCTCAGGCATACGGAGAGTTTCCTGGTGAATTCACTTGTATAAAGTTAGAACAAAACACAAACCAACATGAAATGCAACAAGCAGAAGTGTTTCTCTCACACGTGTATACACACACACACACACACACAGAGTAGAGCAGGGCAACACACATTTGATAGGCAGGACCCTGGAAATCCTGTCCTAGCTACCGTTTGTTTCTTTACAGTAGGTTGAAATACAAAGAGGAGCACAGTGATGGTTCTCCCCTCACCCCCCCAGTAAACAAAGTTATTGCAGTCTATCAGTCCACCCCACCTCTGCAGCACTAACACACTCTGGCACCGAGAGCCGCCCAGACTGCGAGCGGCTCCTGACGCTGGCACCCAGCCCCATCACCCTTGTCACACCAGCGTGAGACTCCAGGAAGAAGTCACACACTGACTAATTTCCTTTAAAAAGCCCCCTTTTTTTTTTTTTTGGATGCAACAGCCTCGATTAAGAAAAAGATGTGCTTACACACCATCTCCCACGCTACTGCTGCCAGGCAACGCTATACAGTCCCAGAGCATCAGCTCAGGTCAACCGAAAACACACGAACTGATGGACACGGTGACATTCGAACTACAGCCGAGCCTCTGCCACAGCCAAGAGCTAGCAGACGGCAGGCAGACCTGCCCGCGGGACTGCGGGAGGAAACAGAGTATTGCAACTAGACAATATGTCCTGCCCAGCAGTGTGCCACCAGGCATGGGACCATGTCCTCCTCCGCTGCGTGGTTTGAAGGGAATACCCAGTCCCTGGCCAAGTAGGTTGCACTTGTGCTGGGAAAGGGTTTCATGAAATCAGAGTTGGTGAAGCAGCCCATGCTGCGAGCTGCGACAGGCACTGGATCCAGCAGAGGCCACGCTCTTGCCTAGTAACCCCTCGCTCCCCATCCGCAGGAGAAGGCCTAACAGAGCACACCACCACTGCTCTGCCCAAAAGAACCGGGGCGGTCCCTGCGCAGAGCAGGATCTGCCAAGCAGGGCAAAGCAGGTTCCCCAAGCCTTTAAAAAAAATAAGGGTAAGGGATCAGACAAAAGAAAAAGGGTTCAAAAGCATCGCTGCCCTCAGAAAGTGCCTTCTGGAAGGGGTCACAGAGCCTGGCCTGCCCACAAGGGTGGCACCTAAAAGGACCCCATCAAAAACCTTCAGTCCCTTACCCCAAAATGCCAGAGATGTCTGTTCTTCCACACGGCGAGCACGCCCAGCTCCCCAAACCCCACCTGCTCTGAGTCCCTCCCAGGCACACCTCGGGAAGCCGGGAGAGCAAAAGTCCACATCTGCAGCAGCCGGAGCTGCCCAGACCTGTGGCTTGTCACGCTGCCTCCTGGCAAGAGCATCCCCTTGTCCTGGCACCCCAAGCGTCCCTGGCAGCAGTAAGGTGTACAAAGTGAACGCAAGCACAGCCGGAGCCAAGCTAACGGTGCGAGACACCCAAAAATCTCACTCCCCCATCTCCCAGGTCATCTTGCTGCCCGAGGTGAACAGAGAACCTGGCGGGCTTCATCCTCTCTCTCATCCCAGCTACAGCTTCCACTGCGCCTTGGGACTGAAACCGCTAGCAAAGCCTCCACCCATGGGCACTGCTGTGCCCAGGGCAAAAGCAGGTTCTGCTGGGGAAGGGATGCAATCCACAGAGAAATGCCCGAGGGGAGGAACACTCAGAAAGCAGAAGGTAAGGGCAACAGCCACCTACAGAGCAGCCTGCGGGAGGCTGCCTACCCCCAGCACCCTTCGTTTTTGTTAGTCTCTCAGTCCCTATAGGAGGGGTCTCAGGTAGTTCAAGGGCATAGCGAAAATGCACTTCTGCAGCAGCCCTGAAGCCAGGCAGCCTGCACCCAGCCTGGGGAGGTGCATGAGGGAGACGGCAGCAGGCTCTGGGGAGCACGGTGCGGTCAGGGCAGGACAAAGGCAGAGCAGATAAAGCAGCCCACTCTACCTCACGTGTGCGGTTTGACAGATGGACGGGAAGGCAGCTGGGCATGCAGAGAGCCTGGCTGGCTCCCAGTCCAGCCACTACAGTGATGTATCACTTCACAGACAACGGCTCATCATCCTGGGTTTGGTTTTTTGGCAACTTATTTTTTCCTCTATTGTTTTGTTTTAATTTTTTTTTTCTTAGAAAGCATTAAAAAAATCTGCAGCTGTTAAAAAAAAAATTCTTTCCCTTCAGAGGCTGGACGAGGTTTTATTGACAGGTAAATAATCAATGTGAGTATGTAAATAGCAGCGACCCCACTGACGCGGCGTCCCTCAGCAGCGCAGCCAGCTGCGGGGACATTGTGACTGGCTCGGTTTGGTCATTGTCACAGACCTGGGACACTGGAGTTCCCTTACACCTAGTGTTTCCCTAATTCCTGTGCCTGCCCAAACCTCCTCACGCATCGCTTCAGCACAAACACCTGCCCGTCCCCATGGCAGACCCCATGCTCCGAAGGGGATCTCCTCTCCAGACCTCCCTAGCTATGCAAGTGGTTTGTTTTTCAACCAGACAGTTGAACTCCCTCCAGACTTGCTGATCTCTTGTCCTTTGGCAGCAGGAAGAAAGACTGGCCATCTTTTTTTCCTAGAAATACAGAAGGAGGGGGCCAAACGCACCGTAACGCGCACGATCTTCCACAAAATCCGTTCGAGCTGATCCATGGCTCCCCCAGCCCACTCACACCAATGAGGTCTCAGGTTAATAAGCAGTGCAGTTATTCAGCTATCTGCTCGTAAGTGGTAGGTGTTCTTGGGCAGGTTGCCTGCTCCTGCCAACTCCCCCACAACTTCATGTTGTCAGCACATCTATATTTAAGACTGGGTTTTTTGCCTTTGTTTAAAGGGGTTTCCTTCCCTTGTAGTAAACTTAAGAGTTAATAGAAAAAAGTAATTCGAAAGTAATCCAAGCACATCTGTAATTAATTCTGCAGGAGAGGGCAGAGCGACGCGAGTCAGAGTTGGCACGCAATTCCTGGCTCCTGGTGTGCAGTCCCCGGGATGGACAGAAGGTCCCTCCGCCGAGCACAGCTAGAAGTTAGATTTGGAGTGTCCAAATATGCAGATGGGAAAGTGCTTGACATGAGAGGACCACTGTGCTGCCAGCTGAAAGAACTTGACATCGTTCCACTCCACCCCATCGATCAGGACTGCAGGGGAGGGTAAAGAAGAGAAAACAGTTAGAAAATACCGAGTGGAAGTGGCCAGCCTGAAACAGCTTTACTAGAAACCTCCCTGCAGTTGGCAGAGGGAGGCCCGGCCACGTTCTGCGCTCAGGGTACACGCTGCTCTGCCTGGCCACCCCACAGCTGTAAATAGCTGCACACACAGCGGAGAAAGGCTTGAGAGCAGACCAGGTTCAGGGAGAACTGCTCAGATTGTTGTTCCGGCATCGCTCACTGACACTGGAGCTCCCCTGACTGCTGATTTCAGTGTCACCTGATCCCATTTCTCGTATTTCCTAAACACACTTCATATTCTTTTTTGGGCAAATACACTCTTACAGAGATGGACAACAGTCTCTCCTCACTGACTCTCTTAACCAGATCTAAGTCTCAAGAGGTGACACACGTTCTGTGACCACCCCTCACACTTACCAGTCTCACAGGGACTGGCCCAGGATTAAGGAGGTAACCTAAGCAGATCCCTCTGCTATTAACAGTGATGGGGATTATCAACTGAATAGGCTACAGGGATATTTTTGATACTGGATCCACAGCTCCACTGACAGCCGCTTTACGTCTGACTGCAAGATGCATGTGCAGCTCCTGCTGTGGTGTGCCTTTGTGCCAGAGTCCTGCCTAGAGGAGCAGCCACGCTCTCACCGCTCTCCGCCGCCACTTTGCAGATGTTCAAGGGAAACAGAACGACAGAGAGGGGAATGGAGCTTGCCCCAGCCTTTGTCCTAATCCAGGGCACTGATCCAGAGGAGTTCCTAGGTAAGGGAGGATTTCCCCACATCCCAGACCTATTAAAGCATTCCCCCATGCTGGACACATCCAAGGCAGTTCCCTAGGAACACCCCCATTACATTGGCTCCAGGGCATGGGGCAGGACGCCAGGTCAGCCCTTTGCCTGGAGGACAACGCTAGCAGCTGAGCCTTGCCCCAGAGCCCCACGGGATGCAAGCGCTGTACTTACCGCGCAGCATGTTCTGCTGATGTTTCGCTGTGCAAATCAACCTGCTGATTCCTTCAATACACTGGCTCTTTGACTCAACCTCCTTGTCTTTTGTTTTCTTGGGCAAAAACATAACTGGAAGAAAAGCAAACAGCACACAGTGAATCTCTGCTACTCACAGGAGCTGCACCAAGACTTGTTTGAGTTTTTGCATTTAAACTTTCATGTCTGAAAATTCTAACTCTGATTTTAACTTCTAAAATCATCCCTGTTTGGCAGGAGTTTGCCTGTGTCAGTGCTCAGCACCATCACCGATGCACATGGACATCTTAGCCCTAAATGTCTCTACATGAAGTATTCCCAGCTCATAACCCGGGCCCCAAAGGACACCTTCAGAGTAACTCCTGCTGCTCTGCTGGGACACCAGGGAGAACAGCTGCACCCGTAGCGGTCCCCAGCCTGCGCCCTGTGCTGGTCTGAGGGGATCTGCCGGACGGGCCGCACCACCTAGGGGGAGTCCCACATACTGCACACAGCTGCGGGCAGCACTGCGCTCCAGCCTCCCATGTATCTGCAGGCAGGTTTGCTACACCAACAGTGGCCTAACATGAGCAGGGCCGCACAGACACCTGGAGAGCAGGATGGACTACAAACTACGGGCAGTTGGTGAAGGATGGCATTAGGAGAGCTAAGAAGAGTCCAGTTCCCCGAGAACTGTCCAAACGCATGAGCAAAGACGTACAAACTGGTTCCACAAAAGCTGGTGGTGTTGAACACCATTGCTCCAGGCTAGGCCAGCCCTGGTGAAGAATATTTTTGAAGTGTCTCAGGATTGCTTCTCCTGTAGGTATGCCACTTAAACAGGGTGTGGTCAGGGGTGGGAGCACTGGTACCAGCAGTGCCACAGCTATGTTGGCCCAGTAGTGACCTGGCTACAGATTTATGCGACCATGTCCTGCAGCCACAGGTCTGGAAGGCTCTGCTGGCCTTCTCCCAGAGCCCCCAAAACCCCTGCTTCTACCCAGAATAACTCCCAGGTCCACAGGCAGGAAGATGTCGTGACATCTATTGGCAGTTGAATATAAATGCAGAACTGCCTTACTGTTTCCTTGAAAACACTTCTCTGCAGAGCTGTTCTCAATTTCTAGTGTTTCACATTACCACGGCCAGGAGCAAATACAGAATTACTGACAATATTTAAAATGCCTTTTTTTCTTTGCTTGGAGAAAATAAACTCAAAGCCAAGAGTTTAAGAGTAGAAGATTAAAAAAGAAAAAAGTTAACATCAGGCTTTGCGCTGAGATCGTTTCTCCTCTACCTCCTTTTGTCCCACAAAGCACTGTGCAAGAACATAAGAGCTCCTGTAGAAGAGCTTACACTGCTGCAACACTGCTCCGAGTGACACTGCCTTTTGTACGTACATGCACACCTAGCAATGCTTGGCAGGTCTGGCTGGTGCGTTTGTCCAGCTGCAACAGTGGCATTTTAACATGAGGATACCACATCAAATCCAGCAAAACGTCTGCTGGGGCTGCTGCCATATGCCGCAACACGATGGGATACACACATGTCCTGCCTCTGTCTGCATCTCTGTCACATGGCGGAGGATAGACCAGAGCACGGACTTGTACAGGTTGCAGGGTCTGCCCCAACTCTAGTGACTGGGGCACAAGCTGCCTCTTACCTAACCCAACACCCCAAACCAGCACCAGCAGGCTCACAAGGAACACAGGGAAGCTGTCCAGAGCAGCATACCTCCTGGCTTTCTGCACAGCCACCCACAAATATCCTTGCTCTGTCCCCACCTTTGTTCTTTTTGGCTATACTATCTCAGCTGTTCAGCTGTAAGTGTGAACACACCCCCTTTTTACAGCACAAAGAGGAACCACCCTTTCAAACTTTATCACCTTATGTAGTCTCTTCTCATCTACAAACAGACTAGGATTTTGGGGATAAAAATATGACTAAGGTGCTGTACGTGCAGGACTGACAAGCCAGGCAGCCCTGGAGTGGCACAACAGGGAGAGCAGCATCGCATTCTTGGCCTTTAGCAACAGTAAATGTGTCCACCTTACCTTTCTTGTTCTTCTCTTTTGTCACGACAGTCATGGACATCGTTGGAGTAGTGGCAATCTCACCGCTGGCAGGTAACCTGCTGACCTGGAGGGACCGGAAAGTGCATTTCAGTGTGTTTTTGGTAGTGGAGGGGTCCTTCTTCTCCGGATCTTTCTTTCTGTCCACGGGTGGAGCTGCAATCCAGTAATCCACCTGCAGGCCCATCAGCTCAGCACCAAGGCTCTGGCTGGAAAACAAGAGAAGAAGGTAATTTCTGCACAGCAATCAGCAGAGTTCCCGCCATCTGTACTTTGTCAGAGTGGCTGCTGTTCCTGACCAGATGGTCAGAGGACAAGCGCCTGGCTCTTTGGGAAATCAGGCAGCAACATTCCATAGTGAGACCTGATAATCACAAAAGCACAAGTCGTCACTTAGTGATGCAGTCTGGGTCACGTTACATGGTGGCATCGGCTCAGCAGCACAGAACTGCAATGAGCTGAGACAAGCTGACCTGCTGCGCAGCCACAGGGACGAGCAGTGGGAAAGGGAGCAGACGAGCAGTTTCCTAACATGACGCTGAGTTCAGTGACCCAGCCAGCAAGGGCAACCCCTGAGGTCGCCCAGATCACTTCCAGCTGTTGAGTAGGGAAGAGGGGCTGTAAGCACCTTGCTGCTGCCTCCTGAGCACTGATGAGTTAATGACTCCGTCCAAGCGCAGAACTGCCAAAATCATCTCTGAACTGGGGCGAACAAAGAGCTGGTGGATCCCTGAACATTAGGTGCTCAGTTCCCAGCCTCCCTGACTACTTCCAACTTCTGCATCCATGAGGTCCTCCTGCCAGCAGCTGCTTCCCTTCCTGTCCAGATGCTCCACCAGCTCGCACAGGATCTCTGTTCTCCCCAGGTTCCTGCAACGGAGTTGGCACTGGGCAATCCACCCCACAGCCCTGCTGCAAGGGGTGGGGGGGAATTCCTGTGCTAGGAAAACGCTCTGCCAGTCCTGTGATGTTTGCTAAACAACAGCAGATTTCAGGACATGATCTGCTCTTGAAAACTCCCGCGCATCGTGTGGTAACAGACATGCGTCACCAAAACACGCTGCCAGCCTTTCTTGAGCCAGAAAAGGGAAGAGGAGCAGCCAGGGAAATTCCACCCCTTGCCTGTCCCTGCCTCTCGCTAGCTAACCCTGTGTGGAGCGGGGTTTATTGTTCAGCAGACCTGCAGCTGACAGCCTATACTTCTTCCTATGCAATGACAGGAGTGTTGAATAATATGCAAGTACTAGACAAAAAACTAACTTAATTTACCTAGCCAGCCTGTGACCCGTTTGAGAAATGGCAATTGTTAAGGAAGATGAATCTGTGATCTTGAGTGAAATATGCATCCCTCTACACCGTCTAATAAGAAACTCTCAAGGTAAAACAAGGACGGCCCATCATTAAGATCCCCTCAGCAAATCACTTCTTTTTCTTTGCCATTTACTCAGCTGAAAGCCAGACAGCAAAGCAGAGTTCACCTTTGATCACCAAGAACCCAAACCAGGTTTTGGGGTTCTCGGGGCAATTTCAGAAGTGAGATTCTTTAAGGATGATGTTTTGGAGATGCAGCTTTGAATTTTAAGGCTCCTTTACATTACATTTCTCATCTCAGTTGTAAAGACAAAGCATCCTAATGTTCACTATGCCCAGGCAGGATTTTCTGCTCCATTCCTGGTTAAACACGTGGCTTAATCTTTCAGTCTGGGTCACACTCCCTCCCCGTGCTGTCACATACAGATCAGTGGAGATGGAACAATGTTGAACCTAAACTTCCTCATTTCTTGATGATTTTACCACACAGCATGAAACCAAAAAGTACCGAATTCATAGAGCCGGGTGTCAGCTTCAGATATATCACACCCGTGGCTCACAGCTTTAATAGCCTACGCTCTTGGGGGTACAGGTTCCCAAACCACTTCTGCCTTTGGAAAGCCCGCACAAAACTCACACGTGAAAAGTCAGCGCTGCTCTCCCGAGCCTGAGCAGCCCCTAGCTCTCTGCACTGCCAGCCAGCTGCTGCTGGGACCAGCCTGGAGCAGACAGTGCTCTCCCACCACCAAACCACAGGGGGCCAACAGGAGGGACTTGGGGAACTGGGCCTCCTAGCACAGGCTAACGGCCACTAACACCTTCCAGTTGCTGGGCACCTGTTAAACTGGGACTTCCACATTTCCATTTCCTCTTGTTAAAATGGAACTCTCAAGCCAGTTTAAGAAGTCGGAGGTTAAAGGTCCCCACAGGGCTCTCTGAGGTGGGCAGGAAAGGGCCCCACTCTCCCTCCAACAGGGACAGCAGGAGATGCTACTTAGGGAGAGGTGAGCCCAGTCTCTAACTGCAGAGTATTCCCTTCCCCAGCCTGACAATCACAGGATTAGGGATGTTAGAGGGGACATCCCTGAAACATCCTTTAGTATCCTTTAATGGATCTGCAGTCCATGAATTTTCCTAACCCCTCTTTGATCTGCTGATCCTGCTGCCACAGAAGCAGCAGAGTCCCAATATGCCTTTCCTGCTGTGTGCAGAAGTCCCTTCCTTCCTCCCTTTTCATTGACCTCTTGCCACTGTCACACCACTTGTCACTGTGTGCCCCCGGGTCTTGTACCACAGGTTTGGTGAATGCCAGTTCAATATTCCGCAAACCCACCACCACTGTGATTTTGCAAAACTTGAGTGGCTTACCTCTTTCTCCTCCTCCCCCAACTGCGGAGTCCAAGTGCTTCTAGTCTCCCCTCACAAGGCTGCTGTTCTGCCCCCTCGATCTTGCTAACTCCCTTGAACCTTTAACTTCACCATGTGCTTCTGGGCACCAGAACTGCACACAAAGCATTAGACAGCTACACTAACATTTTGTGCAGCAACAAAATGCAAGTCCTGGCCAGGGCAATTCTTTACTGAGCAGTTTTCTAGGGGTTTCCTCACTTCACACCTAAAAATTTCAGCTAAGCCAGAGCTTCATGTTGCTTACAGGTGCTGTCTCCTTGCTGTTCTGATATGCTTTCAGGCACACGCATGAATGGGAACTGCAGTTCCACTATGCCACAACTGTCAGCTCTCCCCTCACAGAGAAAAAGCCAGCTCCTTCCACAGAGTCACTCTGACCTTACACTCGCTTGGTCCTTAAAAACATAATAATTGTGAGGGATTAGGCTAGCACCCACATGTATTAGGGTCAGTATTTTCTTTGTCTATGTATCTCCTCAAGAGAACCCAGCCTCAAAGGGAAAATACTAGCAGATGGAGAACACAAACCTTCCCAAACAGGCTGCCACAATGGCTCCTCAGAATCAGGGTTTCTGCCAGACTATCAGAAACAAGGCTGCCCGTTTTAGTTCAAATGTGTCTGCCCTTGAGAAGTACAGCCTTCCCATCAGGTGCAAGATCCCCTCTGCTTTCCCCAGCTTCTTGTCAGCCAGCAAGGACAGTCACTCCAGAGGCAAAAGAGGTGAAGGGGAAAGGTGACAGCTTCAAGTGTTTGCTAGGGAGGAAGGAAGCAGAGCTATGGGTTTTCCTTTATCAGAGTTTTCCTCTCTCACGTGTATGTCAGGTAAGACAGGCAAGGGAGCTGTAAGGAGACAAAACATGCTTTACCTTGAGGATGAGAAGCTGCCTGTGACAGACGGTGAGGAAGGTGGTGTGGGGGAGGCTTCTTTCACAGCAGGAGACACAGAAGGTGGGGTAGAAGATAGGACACTGGAGCTTGAGGGAGCTGCGTCATCAGAGTCACCTTGCAGAAAAGAAGTCAAACTGTTTGTCTGGATTCGTCTCACAGCCCAGCATATGCACGCTGGGATAGCTCAGTCTCTTTACCCACTCTCCAGCTGCACAGGTTTTGTTCAGACTCAATTCAGAGATCAGCTAGCCCATCAGTTCTGACTGCCTCCACACAAACCACAGGATTTTATGTTTGGGTAGGAGGCAGGCATAGACATTCACACTCCCCTGGACTCCCCACCTGGCATCTGCCTTCCTAGGGTTTGTTCCCTGCTGATTTTGAGCTTCCTGCACAGTCAGAGCCCATCGATCCCTGCTGGGAAATCTCCACCTGCAACCACTGCAGGGCATCACCACTCCGAGACGCTTGGAGAATCTAGTACCTCTGCACCGATCATAGGGATCTCCCCATTCCCTCTGCTTCCACCCTCTACAACCAAGGCATCATTCCCTTCGTGTTGGCCCTTTAGGATGGTGGGAGCACTGTGGCAGCAAGGAGTGACCCACAGAAGGGCTGCATCCACACACAAACCTACATGTAACCCAGGCCACAGGAATCTGGGTTTAATAGTGAAGTGATATAAGAAACAATCCCAACAGATGGGGGAAAAATATTCCTGACTAGTAGTGTGTATGAAGGAGGAGAAAACAAATTCACACTGATAAAATAGCACTACCCCATGTCCACATGTATAAGCAGGCAGTGTTGTATAAATCAGCTTTGCGCTCCCCCATAACAAAAATTTGGTCTAAATTTGTTGTCAGACTGGCAAACAGGTTGCTTAACCTGGAGTTCCCAGTGTTAGGCACATGTTTGAGATTGATTTTATTAAGCAGTTGAACCCAGTGTAGGGAGACAGGCCTGAACTTCCAATGAACTGCCTCCCCAGTTTGGAGCAGGAACCTCAAATAACCACAGCAGTGAATCCACCCCACTGAGAACACACATAAGAAAAATGCATGTTTGCACATATATGAGTGGATCTTCTCTGGATGAGGGTACTGGAATTTCAGCTGGCCTGAAACTCCTTGTAAAGGAACATGAAAAAGGGCCTTTTTTAAGAGAGAGGTCTCTCCTTCTGCTGGAAGTCAAGGCAGCGGAATTGGGAGCTACTAAAATCCAATTCCACCTTACAAAACCCCAAGACATCAGCAATGGACAAGTTTGTTCAGCCTGTGAAGTCAGGCTCCCACCACCTGTACGACACTGAAAGCACACACAAGATGTTTTTTACCTGACGTCGCAGAAGATTGTTCCACTATTCCAACCTTCACCACCTAAAGAGGACAAAACAGAAGAGCTCTATGAAGAGGAGTCCCCTGAACTTGGGAAACCCCCAACCCAAGCTCATTCCTACAACCCCCTCAGCACTGCCCTTGCAGTCAGAGTAGTGTTAAAGTATCTTAAAAAGTAAAGTCTTCTAAGAGCTGGGCAGGTCCCAGCAGTATCCAGCCAAGCAGTACCAGCTCACGACCCTTCCATAACCAACACAAATACAGCACAGACCCTACGGAGCTGTTACAGACCTGCACAGCTCTGAACAGCCCATTGTCAGCCCCAGGCTATGGTAACTGCAGTGTCTGTGACACCTGTGGTAATAGGGCAGGGAGGAGAAAAGAACATAAATATCCCTTTAGCATTGCTTTGATACACCTGCTAATTACAAACATATTGCTTCTACCACACAAGTGCAGCCACTTCTCTAGGGTGCAGCATAGTTGGGGTTTGTTAGGAAACCACAAAAGCAACAGCTTCTGATCAGTTTTCTAGTCTCCAAAACAAGGGAAGTGTCCAGTAAAGAAGATAAAGCTCCTAACAAAGCCTCCAGGCACAGACGAGGATAAACCACCACATGGACAGGTCAGAATGATCCCAGTCACACTGTAATAAGGATACAAATGTGTTCTGCTATGGCTAACCACCAGCTAGTACATTTAGGTTAATGATAAATGCCAGTGGCAATTTGTGGAACAGAGCATGCTACAAACATGAGCTCCCAAGAACACACTATGCCTAGAAAGATAAAATGACCCTTAGTGATATAAAGCAGGGACCTTCTGTAGCGATAATCTGCTGTGGTGGACAGGGATCATTACTCTCGACACCACAGAGGAGATTCCCTTCTTAAGATCCTTAAAAAACTTTTCTCCAGAGCTAATGTCTACCCTACATAAATGCTGACAAGTGGGAAAGAATTGCAAAGGGATCTCAAGTCAATAAGATGCTTTAGAATGAGAAATGATGTCACACAGTCTATTTAGTTTGAAAATAGAAGATTGTTAAGTTTAGACATGACCACGTCTAGACCACATCTCTATGGAGCACATTTCTGTGCTATGGGATTAAGAAAAAGGACCTAATCATTAGAAGCAAAAAACTTTGCACAATTCCAGACTGGGGGTGTACACTCAACACTAGATCTTGGAGAGCTGTCGGGCTCTCTGGTGGATTCTCTGTCAGCTCCAGTCTTGGAGAAGCCATTGTGAATTCAGCAGTGTGTGCAGAGGCTCCCTGAGGGGGCACTGGCTTGGGAGAAGGAGGCTGCAGCTCAGTTTAGCCAGTCTCCATCCAAAGGGCAACAAATCAGGCTCTGGAGTCCAGCAGCCATTTGTGCTGTATGTGTTAAACGCCAAGAGGATGTTTCACAGACTGTAACTAGTTGTGAGCAAGTGGAAGCGAGGCAGAAGAGTTAGGGGAAGAACAAGCAACACAGAAAACTGCCTACAGCCACCTTGATCTGGAAGCCAGACAGGAAATCTCTTCTGGCCTTTACCCCTTGCTGGCTGACTGAAGATGCTCGAGTGCAGACACATGGAAGGAAGACAAGGTTAAACACTTTCCCTTCTCTCCACTCAGGAAGGTGCTGGAGACTGCAGTCCCAACAACACCTCCATCCAAGAACGCTGCAGCAGCCAGCCTCCTCTCCCTTCAGGAAGGAGGTGCATTCTATTAACTCTCCTGGCAACTGACTGTCGGCACAACGCAGGCATACAACCATGCAGCCTCACCACCCAACCCCGGCTTTTGCACTCGACTGACCCCTTGTGAGGCTCCGCTCCCACCACTTCAGAGCCTGGCTGAGCAGCACAGCGCTGCCCTGCTTGCTTTTGGGTCAAAGACTGCACAGCCCAGCTGCATAACATCGAGTTTTTGCACCCTAAAAGCCAAGAGTCCAGCCAATGTTAGGAAACACAAACCCAAATATTGCTGGCTCCCTCTCTTCCTTGGCCAACGTCTCCAAGAAGGCTGCACACGAGGAAAAGAGCTTCATTGTTCACGTTCTGCCTCAGACTTTGCGAGACCCCTGCAACTGGCCTTTCAGAGTCTCTTCAGATGTGTCTCATGGGGAATTACTGTGTCAGGGACACTCCAGAAGCAAGAATAAGCATTGATTTGACCACCAGTCAATATAGGAAGTCAGTCTGCGCTTTCAAGGCAAGTGTTTTTGGGGTTTGGCAGTGTTTATGCACACAGAGCTGTTCACTCTTCCCACTTTCAGTCAAACCCAGACTGGAAACACATTGCTAGTGTCAGGACAATGATTGTTTTAGAGCAACTGGACAAGCACTCTGAGCCCCTTTTGCTTGCACATAGCACTGAATTAAATCAGCCCCAAAGAAAAGCTTTGCAGAGCCTAGCAGCTATAGTGAGACAAGTCCAGGAGCTTCCAAGCCCTTCTGGGCTTTTCACATTATTGGGAAAGGTGAAACAGCTGTTTCATAACAACAGTTCTTCACCAGCAATCGCAGTTCATGGGAGGGACAAGATCACAGCAAAACTCATCAGCAGGGAACAAATTAGGAAGATGTGTCTCTCCACTTTTGCAGAAGACACCTTTCCTTCAACGAATAAAAATAGATTGCCATCTCAGGAACACTGCAGAGAGAGACTCTCACTCCAAAGAGACACCAGAGTGAAAGCGGGGTCAGCCTGAGGGCAAGAGAGACTAAGCTCTTTAAATGCGTTGGGATTTCAGATTAGCTCCAATGCACTGACAGGGATAGAAACGGGAACGCACACAAGTGAGCTTAACACAGAGAAGGCAGAACAAGACAGCCAGCACGTAAGAAAGAAGCTACAGAAGAGCAGTAAAAACTGTGAAGAGACATCCAGTAGCTGAAGAGCAGTCAGGGGATATCCTTTTGGCTGCAGGTCAATGGCTTTATACCTAAAACTTCATGAATTGAAGAGCATGATCAAATAAGAGGAGGGAAGCTAGAAAAGGCAAAGCACACAGTGCATGAAATACTCTGACAGAAGCACAAACACACCCCTGCCCAGATACCCTGCACTTGGCTACCTGAGCTGGGAACATTTATAGATAAGGACAGGAGGAAAAGCCAGGGACTACTATCCCAAATACATATTCATGTAATCAAATGCATTAAATAGCTACTGCCCCAGACTTACAGTAGGATAAATTATCTCCCTGGTGGGATGTACTCTCCACTTTCCAGGACTGGATGAGATATTAAGAGGACTGGAGACCGTTCATGACAAGCACACAGAGGACTGACATTGGAATAGCAAATTCGGCCAAATCAATCACCATGGGCAATGCTGGGCACAGCAACCCTGAGATCAGGTTTCCAGGAACACACCACCTTCCTCTGCACATGGCCCAGCAGCAACTCTCCACCCACTAGGTGCTTTGGTCTGCAGCAAAGACAGCCATGGATCAGAGCGTCGCACTTTCCTCTCTGTATTGAATGAACAAGGCAATAGCAAGGCTATGGTGCCTGCTTCAGTGCTGGCAGGCATGCAGCACAGAGCTGCCTAGAGCCAGTTGCCTGCAAAGTAAAATACACCCTGTAGTTTGCTGAGGGATCTTAGAGGTTTGCTTATGTACCAGGCAGTTGCATCCAACCATCAGATGCTCATGCTGACGTTCTACATTAAAGAACCCAGTGCTCTACCCCAGAAAACAGGTAAGTTTGGATTAACACTTGTGGACACATTACAGTTGGCTTGAGACAGCATAACTAAGATAGCACTCACCCCGACAAAGGGAATGAACTTCTGTGAAGATTCTTCATCAGGGCTAAAGGCAAAGAGAAAAAGAGTTGTTAACAGCTTGCTTCCACACCTGGCACAATACTCACTTTATATGTTGCATTCAAGCATGCAGCAGGGACGGACAGTATGCAAGCGCCAGTCCAATGTCTCCTCTCAAGGCCCCCTGCCAGCACGCTAAGAATCTGCATGGGTGGGGAAGAGCACGCAGCTTACGGCATATCTCTCAGGGGAAAGGTCTCTTCTTCCCTCCCTCACGCTCGACAGAGAAACATGCTTTAATGGCATGGCAGTCATTACAGACACACAACCTCCTACTGCAAGGAAATGGATCTGTGCCACAACAACACGGAGAACTGTGCATTACTTACTAGTCCCTGAAGTGCTCTGCACGCATGGCCTTCACGCGTCCCACCTTTGGAGTCATGTGCCATGCCTTGCATATCGCAGCACCGTTAAAGCAGTTAGCCTGCCACGGGGTTACAAGCCGTGACACGTGGTTATTTGTATAGCACTAGCAAGTATGTACACACACACACTCACGCACACAGATACACATTCCCTGCCACTGGGAGCTTGCAAGTCCTTTAGGCAGGCATACTAGAGAGGTCGGGCACCAGAGCACACCAGGCAGATCAGGACACCAACTCAAGAACAGCAAACAGCTAAACCAAACTGAACAAAACGCACAGCATGTCCCAGAAACAGCTAAAGACACTACACACAATTTGAAATCAGGAAGGCATCAGCCCCTCCTGCTCTGGCCCTGCCCAGGCTTCAGAAGCCAGAGGGTAGAGAAGGGCCAGCAACAAAGGCCACAGTCAAACCCAGCAGGAATTAGGGAGAGACTCAAAGGCAAGAGGGGGAAGACCTGAGCGAGGAGGAAGGCAGGCTGGGAGGGCCTGCAGAGCCACTGCTCCCTTCAAGGGCAACAGATGAAAACGGACCCAACAGGGTGAGGAGAGGACTGCAGGAGCACATCACCGTGTTCAGAGGAATTGCAGTTCAGCAGTGGAAGTGACTGCACAGGCAAGACACACAATGTTTCTCAGTGGCCAAGCACAGGAAACAGGTAGGATGCAGACAAACACCAAGATTTCCCATCCCTCAGTGCTCAGAGCACTGCAGCGTTCAGAGAAAAACCATCCAGCATTGCCTCCATCTAGAATATTGCTGGGTGCAGCACAAATACTTCAGGAAAGCAGGTATTTCTGTGCTGTTTCCAGCACAGATTGGAAATGTACCAAAGCACAAAGGTTGCCAGCCATTGCGCGATTAGCCCTATGGAAAGGCTTAGCCTCTAAGCCCTATGGAAAGAATGGCATAGAACTGCAGCGATCACGGCCCAGCCAGAGCTCCCCTCTTGGTCCAGAGCAGAGTGTGCTTTTGTGAATAGCCTCTCGCTTTCACTCAGCTCTGCTTACTCATCTCTAAGGCAAAGCCAAGGGCTTTGTCCCCTTCCTACCTCACAACACCAGGCATTGCACCTTCATTCTTCCTCCAAAGCACATGACAAAATGACTGAGTGCTTGATTCTGTGTTGGAAGCCAGAAAGGTCACATCTTTCCAAACACAGCTGCAGGCCCCTCAGCAAATAAATCTCCTAGGAACATGGCATTTCCAGCTCCAGTTTTGCAAAGGGAAATGAGAAACCCACAGAGTGTTTTGAGAAGCACAGAACAAAGGCTCAGCTTTCTTCCCATTTCTTCAGCACCACGGGCTGAGAAGCAGGCAGAAGCGAGTCCTGCTAACCAAGTGAGGGAAGCACAATAGTCACCTAGCCATCTCTGAGCTACAGGATGGCTTTGCTCCGAGGTCT
Source organism: Anhinga rufa (assembly GCA_013400875.1). Classification (NCBI taxonomy): domain Eukaryota; kingdom Metazoa; phylum Chordata; class Aves; order Suliformes; family Anhingidae; genus Anhinga; species Anhinga rufa. The sequence continues at coordinate 42,696 of VZTV01015762.1, forward strand.
CAAAAAACAAGCCATGCTCAACTCCAGCAGAAAACTCATTCTTGTTCCCACTGGTATCTCAGACTCCCACCGAGAGCAGCTCAGGAGCAATTCTGAAATATATCATTTGCTTCAGTCACCATTTATCACGGCTCACAATGATGCACAGACTGTTCCTGAAGCAATTCAGCTGGATTTCAGCTCGGCTAGTCTAGTCCTTTCATACGTCCTCTTGGGAACTCTGATCTTGCACATGTGCTTCTGAAAGTGCAGCTTAACAAAACAGCTGCTCTTCATGTGGAAGAAAGGAAAGATGAGATGACCGTGCTTGTTCTCCACTTACTCTTTCATGCTCTTTCCTGATTCTTGTCCTTCGGGATCCCAAAATATTAATCCAGAATCCTTTCACCTTGGTAATGGTCTCTTCTATTCCTCCTACCACAGCCCTGCAACTAAAATATTCCATCCCTGGAAAAGCAGCTCCCCCTTATTACCTAGGCTGCACAGATTCCCAGGCTGCAGAGGTCTTACCCCCATAGCAATGCCCAAGGTATTGGCCTTATCTATAGGGATTCTGAAGGCCCTGATATCTCAGCTTTAATTTAAAGCCCAACCTGACCCTGATTTTTAAGTGTTATTGATACTTCACCTCTGTAACTCTGGGGTAAACGCACCCCCCCAATTCTGGAGGAAACAAAAACCTGACCTATATAGAGAGGCTAAAAAGAAAATCTTTATCTTAAATGGGGAAATTGTCTAATTACAATTTTATTTGGGCAAAATTCATATACTTGCAATCAGTCCTTCAAAGGTAAGCTGTCCAGAAATGGACTTGCAGGCTCCCTCCCTACCCCAAGAAATTAATTCAGATTGAACAAAGACATATAGCCAGATTTGTGTGTTTTAGGACTCTTAGAAAGGAGAAGCCACATCATCAGAAGTCACCCATTCGACAAAGGGAAGGAATAATCTCTCTCACTTCTGGGGCGAAGTACTTCGCCTTTTAGTATGATTTCATTTAAAATTTAAGCAACCCAAAATGGATTCAGATGAAGCCAAACACCTCTGATTTCCTAGCAGGAGGGTCTCAGGTACTACCTTTATTCCAGACAAGTCCTGCAAGGGGGCAACAGGAAAGAGGGGACTTTAATCACCAAAGGACTAGCAGGCCTCTAAGCCATTTCAGGCCAGGCACTCCCAACAACTCTCCAAGGTTCATCTTTGTTATGAAGCATCTGTCCTCCCCGCTGGGCAACTGTAGCTGTCTGCTGGCTAACACTGTCCCTGTTTCCCCAAGTCTCCAGTGGTCATACAAAAAAACAGGGACGAAGGAGCTCCAGGTCCCCGTGACACATCAGATGAGTTGCCTCTCTGCTTCCCCATGAAATTCCCATTCAACACCCTTCATGCTGCTACAGCAGGCTGGACATACTCAACAGGACATCCAGCATTTCTTGAGCCTTGACTCTCCTCTGCTGC
>VZTV01015763.1:0-10418 GCA_013400875.1 Anhinga rufa
GACTAGGGCTAAACCATGACAATGTGTTACGCTCTTGTGGATGGTCTATATCACCATGGAGATCAACACTTTAAAAACCTTTTCCTGCTTCTTGAATTGAATATGGTTGGGGCCAGGATATCCCTGCACTTACAGAGCTCCCTGTGATAAAAACACTTTACTCTGAAGCAGGTGCAAATAGTTAAGAAACAAGAAAAAATTAACAAAGAACAAGCATTGCTGTAACTCTCAGTGTATTGTGTATTCCTTTCTCAGAATGGTTTGCTACAGTTTAATAAGATCTTATTACGTTCTAGGGCAGGTATACTCAGATTTAAGAGTTTACATAAATACTTACTGTGTATTACTGGGCAACTTCCAAAATACCTGATAAAGAGATTTGCATCTAGAGCAGCACTAGAAATAATTAGTTTTAAATTTGTCTGTTTCTGTAACATATCTCTCAGTTTTATTAACAAGAAGTCACTGAACCTATCCCTCTCATGTACTTCATCCTGTAACAAAAGGAAAAAAAAAACCAACAACAGATAAACATCAGAGATCCAAGATTATAACTTTTCACAAATATGCACTTTTTAAAAAACTAAAATATGTAGTTTGCTGGTACATTACAGATGCATTAAAATGTGAAAGTCTAGTTTAAGTACGGATTTTTTTTAAAACTATCCAAAAGTCAAAAAATATTTCAAAAAGTTTTATAAAGAGAGCAGACTGCACTGGTAATGCACAAGCCACATATACGTTCATTTCAGTGGTTAAAGTGAACTTCTGACACTTTCTAATTCTTGTATTAGAATATCATTTTGAGGTTAATGACACAAACTGCAAATCCTAAAAATCTTATTTTAATAAATTCTCACTTCACAGTTGATGAAAATTTAAAGAAATGTGTGACAACACATAATCAGAAAAAAGTTAGATTGCTTAGACCCATTAAGTCATGCACAAAGCTTATCATCAATTAAGGCATGACTGATTAATCAACTTTGTTGGTGTGTGCTTCTGTTTTATTTTATATTATGAACTAATGAAGCAGGAACCCAAACACAATATTTTTAGGCTGAAGTCAAGAATGTATAAAACATTCTCACACTTTTTTGCATATTGAAAAACAGGCAGGCACCTAAAATTATAATGATTTTTCCTGTCTTCAGCAGTGGAGAATTTAATCTTGTGGTAAACATTCTGGTTCCACGGACTTAAACTCCAGAATAGGAATATTCACATAGTCCTAAATGAACACATTTAAATACTTTCCTGAAAATTAGACTACTCATTATCTTGAAAACGTATGGGCAAACAAATGGACTGCAAACCTGGTATCGCTATAAAACAAGTACACAATACAAGAAATTCTGACACACTCACACTGAACCATATCTACAGAAGCCTCCCTAAGCTCTGCCCTCCACAACTGCATCATCATTCCAGAATTAGTAATTGGCATGAACCTAAAATAAGATACTAAAAAAAAACACAAAAACCCAAACAAACAAAACTGTATATGCCCCAATAAAGACTCAGTGAATCTTTAACATTCCGATTCTAACCAAACAAAAACACCTTAAATGCTCAGCAAATTAATAAATACAACTAGGATGTCATCTTCCAATTAACAATTAATAAATATTGCTCCACCTCACATGAAATACAACAAGATTCTTACCACAATAACATGTGTCACAGTTGATAGAGTGCTGTCTCCTGCCATTAGTGTCCGAAGGAGTATGCCATTAGTGCAAAATGTTAACAGTGTCTTAGGAGAAACCCTGTTGAACAGTTCAATAAGATACTTCAGTTTTTTGCACCATTTAAATGCTGCTAGCTTTCCACTAAAACTAAAGGATTGAACAGCTGCTCACCAGAAGTGGAATTAGGTTACAGTTATCTCACCAAAAAATTTTTGAATACTGTTTGTTTTCAAATTATGCCTATTCCCAGAGAGTTCCAAAGGCATCTTAGTGCTTATGCTCCAAAAGGTCAAACTTTTTATCATTTATCTATATTTATTACATTATTTTACAAATACACACTATGGATTATATAGATCTATGTTTATCCATAAAATCATATATTATTTCTATAGATTGAATCTCACAGAGCGAGATTCAAATTTATACAAATAGGCAAGTGAAGCAGGAACTTGAGAACGTCTCCATGTTGTTTATTTTACTGGAAAATTCAGTGTGGACCTTTGGAAAAACAGGTTCCAATTCTTCAGCATATGCTTGGATATAGTCTTTGTATTTGCCTGTATGTGGTGGGTTGACCCTGGCTGAAAACCAGGTGCCCACCAAAGCCACTCTATCACTCCTGTCCTCAACTGGGCAGGACAGAAAACAGAATGAAAGGCTCATGGGTTGAGATAAGGACAGGGAGATCACTCACCAGCTACCATCAAGGGCAAAACAGACTCAGTTTGGGTAAATTAGTATAATTTGTTACCAATCAAATCAGAGTAGGATAACGAGAAAGTAAAACCTAAATCATAGAACACCTTCTCCCCCACCCCTCCCTTCTTCTCAGGCTCAACTTCACTCCCAATTTTCTCTACCTCCTCCCTGCCCAGCAGCACAGGGGGACGGGGAATGGGGGTTGTGGTTAGTTCATCAAACATTGTCTCTGCCACCTCTTCCGTCTCAGGGGGAGGACTCCTCACACTCCTCACACTGTGGGGTCCCTCCCACAGGAAACAGTCCTCCATGAACTTCTCCAACTGGGTCCTTCTCACGGGCTACAGTTCTTCATGAACTGCTCCAGCGTGGGCTCCTCTCTCCATGGGCCCACATGTCCTGCCAGGAGTCTGCTCCAACACCAGCTTCCCACAGGGTCACAGCCTTCTTCAGGCATCCATGGGCTGCAGGGGGACAGCCTGCCTCACCATGGTCTTCACCACAGGCTGCAGGGGAATCTCTGCTCTGGCGCCTGGAGTACCTCCTTCCCCTCCTTCACTGGCCTTGGTGTCTGCAGGGCTGTTTCTCTCACATATTCTCTCACTCCTATCTTCCAGCTGCAATTGCTGTTGCACAGATTTTTTTGTCCTCTCCTTAAACACATTATCCCAGAGGTGCTACCACCATCAGTGATGGGCTCAGGCTTGGCCAGCGGTGTGTCCACCTTGGAGCCAGCTGACCTTGGCTCTATCAGACATAGGGGGAGCTTCTAGCAGCTTCTCACAGAAGCCACCCCTGTATCCCTCCCAATACCAAAAACCTTGCCAGGCTAACCCAATACACTATACTTGACTGAATCACAAAGAAATCAGCTGCTCTTTTTCAAATGTTTTAATTTTTCTCTTCAAGAATTTTAAAATCTTTTTAAAGTTACTATTCTGTGGCAAAGTTAGCTGTACAAGTAAAAACAGTGATTGCCACTACTTTCTTCAGCACTGCCACCTTAAGCACTGAAAAGTTCCTTTGTATCATATTCTACAGTTCTTTTCTGGAAGACATGAGCTCCTTAGTTATCATATGCATATTTCCTTCCAAGTTTGGAATTCACCCCTCCTTTCAAAAATCCTCCTTCATATTAAATTCAAGGAACACATCCAAGTGGAAATGCTTTACTTTTCCCATCTCTACTCATCTCTCTTCTTCAGCAGCCTTCTAAAAAATCATCATTAATAAAACTTAAAAAATTAGACTCCCCTGTTAATGTAAACATCTCCACTCCACATCCTTTTTGCCCAGAGTTGGAAATATTGCCATCTCTCCCTTTTTCTTTCTCTTGAGTGAATCTATTGATTCTTCTTAGGCAGGATTTTCTCCAATGCTTCCAGTAATTCTTCTATTTCGATCTGATCTATACTTTGTTGTTCTTCAGCCAGCATTATACTTCCACATATTAATCATCACCTTATTTGCAATTCATCTTTACTAGCTCTTTTAATTCCTTAACACCCTTGCGAGCTTTTGTACACATATTCAAATTCTTCTTTATCTTGGCTCTATTGTTCAAGTGCATTCATTAGCTATGTGATATCTTCATCCATATAAGCAACATAAACAGCTACATCTTTTGCCATGTTCTCATTCATATCCCAACTGCTGCCCATTCCTGGAAATCCCACTATCCACACAGTTCAAAGAATCTAGAAACCACACACAGCCTTCAGATTTTCATCCATTTCTGCCCTGCTTTAGGAACAAATTTCTCAGGGGACCTAGAAATCTATAGTTTTGTATCCCTTCATGCTTTAAATATAAAAGCTGAAACATGAGTAAATTTAACCCAAACTAGATTGGTAAATAATGCTCAACTTCATCACTCACTTTCAAATTTTGCTCTTTTTGGCCTTTTATGTCCCCTACCAACTCTGTCTATATAGCATTTGTTACAGCATGCTGGTCTTCCTTGCAGAACTTTTGGATCTATACGTGTTAGAAGTGGGGAGAAAAAAAAGAGTGGAAAGTGTAGACTTGATCTGAAAATAGGACAAGGAATTACACAGACACACCCAGCAAGAAATCAAGAGAAAGCACCTGCAATTCACTTATATAATCAACTTACTACATGAAACTGCAAAATACAGGAGGAAAACTGTCCTTTTCACTCTTAAATATTCTATTACCTGAAATAACATATCCTACCTATAGTTTACACACTAAGCTTTTACTAGGCTGTATCCCAAATATACTGTACTTTAAATGTACACAAGCCTAAAGATACCGACACAAGATCAATTGACTTCAAGAAAGATCATTAGTACCTGCTTTCTAACCGGATCTGATAACCAATTGTCTGCCCAATCTTTTCTCTTCTTTCTGCTGCCACTCTTTCAGCCACAGCAACAGCTGCCAAACGTCTTGGCTGAGTGCAAAATATACGACAGGGAGTTCCATTTTTGTAACAGTCGTCAAGAAGGAACTGAGGGATCTGTAAAGAAATGGTTTAAATTTACTTTTTAGTTTGTTAAGGGCATAGCTTTTTTACCATGGTGAAAAAATTTAACTGCGTCTCAATATTATACAGGTTGCAAAAGGATTTACAATAGGATTATCACTGCAAACATACTTGAAGGGGCAGAAAGACAGGAAAAATAAATTTATGATTTTAATTTTAATCTGTTTAAAAAAAATTTGAAGCTTCTCTCTCCTGCTTTAGAGAAATCTATTAAAAAAAAAACTGTGAGTAATCTTTCATTTTAACACAATAATATTCTACTCTAGATACTAAGAGCAGAACTAGCTTTAGAAGGAAAGGGCTATACAAACTCATAGCTACTTTTCCTTCAACATTTTACATTAATTTAACAAAAGACTAGTATCTCTCAGAAAATTGTGCAGAACAATTTATGCTTTTAGTGAGTATCTGCTGGCTTAGTATTTCAAAAGCAAGAAAGTGTATTAGAACATAAGACTTTTGACTATACAGGAAAACAAAAGCCTTAAAACTAGCGTAAAGAAATCTCTTATTACATAAATAATACAAAATTGGCATTAGTTTTGTAGAAATACTGTTATCTTTTTTATTTCATTAAAGAAACATACTTGAGTAGTTTTTCCTGATCCAGTCTCTCCTACAATCAAAACAACTTTATTGTCCTTTATTATTTTAACAATTTCCTCCTGTTTTTCAAAAACTGGTAGTGATTGCCTGAAGGAGTCAAACTCCGATTCCCCTCTTTTCACTGGAACCTGGGGGATGCCATTGTTAAGTCGTCCGCTGGTCTTGTTGTTCATGTCTCTGTTTTCTGTGAAAAGAAGTTAACAATTTACTTAGACAGGCACAAAAGAAGGTCACTAAAATATTGCTTAAAAATCATACATAAAAATGAACATTCCTGACTTTCTACAGATAAAGTGACAAACCCATCACACATTTAAAAGCCATATTCGTAGTAATGCATCCTGTTACAGTGCTTGAAATAAATATTGTTCAAAGGAGTTATTACTTTCATAAACATCTTGAACAAAAACAGACTATCCCAGTGCATTGTTTGAAGTCAAAAAAGGTCATGAACAGCAAAAAGAGAAATCGAAACTAAACCCAAGAAAAGCAGCCTGGCATATTTTCTTGGCCTTTGTATCATGTTCACAGATCCACACCTGCACAGTTTGCCTGGAAATAGTCACTGTATAGTTAAACCTTTAAGTTATTCCAAACTGCCAAGCATGTCTTCTGAGAGAAAGGCAAGTTTACTGTGACTCATATGCCTTCTTTCACATCCTCCCCGGTCTTTTTATGACCGCCTTTCAGTCAGTCTTACATAACCTAATGCTGTAGTCCATTAGATTTGTCTTAAATCATAGAAATTAAACCTTGCTGTATCTAGACCCCTGGAATCATGTAACAGTGTGATGTATTAGAAAGCAACCATAAGTAGCCAAAGAACCTGTATGTCTTCAGAAAAGACTACTTGAAATTCAGTATTGTAAATACTATTCTATAATTCCTTAATAATTATCTTCTAGAAGAATTGAAAGCTTGCTGTAAGTTCAGTTACACATATTTACTGTGATTAACAGATTAATATATTAAATTACAAGCACTGTCTTACCAAGACACAGGCTAACAGATTAAAAGAGCCAAAAACCATTCTGGAGAAGTAAGGAAAACTAAACTTTACACCATTGCCTCACACTCCCAAGGAATCGCTTTTCAGTCCTTTTATTGTAGTTTCCCTCTGTTCATTAAACAAACCTGTTAAACAACTGTAACAATTGAAAAAAAAAACCAAACAAAAACTAGCAAAGGAAGCATTTAAAGCACGAACCATCACAAATCCAATGGAACAAGGCATACCAGTACAAGTGTTTTCCATGCCCTAGACCCAGCTTTGTGCACAGAAACACAACATAACTCTTATGCTCCTAACTGTTAAAGCAGTAATCTTGTTAAAAGCATTGTTTAAAAAAACCTGCAATATATCAGAAGTTAGTCTTCCAGTGAACTCTTTCATATTCTAAAACCCAAGAAATCTAGATAGTAGTCTCTGAGGAACCAAATCTATTTTAGATGATGAAACAAAAAATAAACTTATTTTATCAAGAACAAGAATTTCTATAAGCAGAACAGCCAGTCTCATTTTCTCATAAGGGTGTTCTTATATGGCAGTCATGGCAACACTTCTCCAATCTCACCTCATGGAACTTGTAGGAAGTCACATTTCAGAAATGTGCTTCAATAAATCTGGCTGGAAGTGGCTCAAAGATTCAAAAGTAACTTGGAACAAGGCAGACACTGGAAGGTAGGTGACATGACTGCCTAAGTTCCTCATGACAGCAGTTTTAAAAGACCCTATATTAAAAATTAAAAGTCAAGAAAATTAATGGGTTTGCTTGCAGGGGGAGGGTGTCAGTTGGGACAGGAGAGGAGCCAGAAAAGAAAGATTTTTGTTTTGTGGCTAGTTTGTGGGGTGTTTTTGTTTGTTGTTTTTTTTTTTTTTAAGCACTGTTGATTCACAGAAGACACACTAAACATACCAGATTCAACAGAACATGCACTTCCTCGCTCTGTCTTTGGCAGAAGTTCTGTTCGTTCTTTATTGGAGACAGGAAACCTCTGAATTAAACTCTGAACAGCATGTTTCGTACTGGGAGCCAAGCAACAAGTCATTACTGCATGTGTTAGTTCTGATCCATCCTTTTTCCTTACAGTCAGGTATCGATTTGCTCCTTTTCTGGGAGGAAAAAAAATGTATTTTAGGAATAAGTAACCTATTTACCTAAGTAACCTCTATGTAATGATCATTTACCATAATTCTTTTATGATGGCTCTCAGATTATTTTCAAATATTATGTCAGAACTAGAAATTTCCAAATGTCCTACATAGCATAGCGCACACCAGAATAACAGAAGCATTCACAATATCCATCATCAAAACCACCTTCTATTCACACGAGGTAGGGCAGCACAGACATTGTAGTCTTTGGATGACTATGTCCAGAACAACCTCACAATTAGGCCTCCATAATGTGACACTGTCCTGCTTCCTTTCTGTTAAAGGTCTGTCACTGCATTTGCTTCCCAAACGACAGTCAGCTCCATCAATTACCCTATCAATCAACACTGAATGCTATTAGACAAAACTGATTTCTAGACTAATTCAAGTGCCAGCTCCAACAGACCCACCACAGGGCGCAGGTCAGCCCCTAAGCCATGATGGTAGTGACTCTGTAATACCACATTTAAGAAAGGGAAAAATGCTGCACAGCAGCTGTGAGAGAAAGAAGCAAGAAAAATGCGCAAGAGGCAGCCCTGCAGACACTAAGGCCAGTGAAGAAGGAGCGGGAGGAGGTGCTCCAGGTGCTAGAGGAGAGATTCCCCTCAAGCCCACAGAAGAGACGTCTGTGGAGCAAGTTTATCCTGAAGGAAATTCAGCTGGTGGGAGAGACCCCATGCTATTTTCTCCCCATGTCCTGTTGGGGAAGGGGAGTGACAGATCAAGCTGGCTGGGCACCTGGTAGTTAGTCAAGGTCAACCCAAAGTCAATCATGGCTGCTTTCCAAGCTGTTGGCTTGGGTTCAGCTCCAGGTCAACACAAGATAACATTTCAGAAGAGCAAAAATACTGAAGCTGGAACAGTACTTGAATGTGCATGGCCAGGGCAAGGTTGGCAGAATTTGAAAAACGAACTGCAATGCTTCCTATGACTATGGTCCCAGTCTTCAGTAGTTTGTACCTAAGCAACTTAGAAACACAGAATCAGAGAACCACTGAGACCGGAAGGGAACTCTGGAGGTCATCTAATCCAACCCCATCCGCTCAAGCAGGGCCACGTAAAACTGGTTGCCCAGGACCATGTCCATAAAGCTTTTGAATATCTTCAAGGAGGGAGCCTCCACAACCTCTCTGAGCAACCTGTGCCAGTGCTGAGTCAAGTCTGTTCCTATCTTCCTCCGGTCCTGTCACTGGGCACCACTGAAAAAGACCTGGCTCTGCCCTCTTTGCATCTTCCCTGCAGATATTTATCTACACTGATTAAATCCTCCTAAGCCTTCTCTCAGGCTGAACAGTCCCAGCTCTCTCAGCCTCTCCTCACAGGAGAGATGTTCTAGTTCCTTCATCATCTTGTTGGCCCTTCAGTGAACACCCTCCAGTATGTCCATGTCTCTCTCTTACCATGTTTCCCCAAAAATAAGCCCTAGCAGGATTTTTAGGATTTGCTGATGCTCAAAATATAAGCCCAACTCCAAAAATAAGCCCTAGTTACAGTTCATTTAAAAATTCAATTTAAATAGTGGCCAGGCAGCTATACATGTAAAAAAGTAAAAACAATTGGCAATAGAATGCAGCAGGAGGGATAGGCCCTTCACCAAGGAAAGCAGACACCCCCAAAAGAATTGCACTCAAAAGACCCCACGAGACCGAAAACAATAAGGGTTGGCAAGTGCCGGGCTCTCACACACAGATCAGGTAGTCCCATTGGTGTCACTCCACTCCTGAGCCTGTTATATTACAGGGAAAATAGGGTACTTCTGATCCCAGCACTGGACCCACCCAGCACTCCAGGTGTAGCCAGCCTCGCCAGTGCTGAGCAAAGGGGAAGGATCACCTCCCTCAACCTGCTGGCAACACTCCTAACTGGGAGGATGGGGAGGAGCTGGAGTGACACCCTTGATGCTGTGTAAGCACTGCTCAGCAATAGCCAAACACTGGTGTCTTATCAACATTAAAATTATATTCTATCTAGAAATTCAACGATGAAAGCCAGTCATGATCAAGCTTTTGAAGACTGATAATTTCAAAAGTTATTGCAAGCATAAATACTGAGGTAATCTGGGAAGAATAAACATCAGTAGGACTTTTTTAAAGGAAATGTTTCTGAAGTGTGCAATGCATAATATCCATTTCCCCAAAAATAAGACAGGATCTTACATTAATTTTTGCTCCAAAAGATGTGTTAGGGCTTATTTTCAGGCGATGTCTTATTTTTCCATGAACAACAATCTACATTTATTCTTGAACAGCAACAACAACAACAACAAAAAAAATCAATCAACCTTTATTCAAATATAGTCATGTCATCACATTCTGGAACATCATCATAACTCCCCAAACCCTGAATTCCATCATGAATTTCTTGTGACGCTATTTCCTTTTTCCATATACAACAATCTACATTTACCTATATTCATGAACAAAAATCAACATTATTCAAATACAGCCATATCATAATCTTCTTGAACATCATCGTAACTCTCCAAACCCTGAATTTCATTGTGAATTTCTTGTGTGACAGCATCAATCCCATCACAGGTGCGTTAGGTGCTGTCAGGTCCCTGGGCGTTCCAGCAGCTCCCTTCCGCATTCCACTGCAGCCACCTGTAGCAGTTGGCTCCCCCAGTGACCAGAAGCAGCCACAACACTCTAATATAACAGGTTCAGGAGTGGAGTGACACCAGTGGGACTACCCGATCTGTGTGTGAGAGCCCGGCACTTGCCAACCCTTATTGTTTTGGGTCTCGTGGGGTCTT
>VZTV01015765.1:0-65300 GCA_013400875.1 Anhinga rufa
TGCTGTTCTGTGATTCTGTGAGTAACAGGAATAAGTACAGACAATTTGGGAAACTGCTAGCAAAGTTGGCAATGGAGGCAAAGCAGTCCTTGGCGAGATGTAGGACAGGGACAGCTCCAAACAAGGGAAGAAGAATAGCAGCCCTGTGGTCGGACAAGGGAGAGGGATGGAGGAAGGTACTGCAGGTCAAGGGAACTTGCCAGTGTCAAGTGGAAATAAAAGCCTGCGTGTAAGGCAACACCCTGTGGAGGAGAAGCACTGGGTGACATTTTTAAGGTGAGAGCAAGGCCTGTGAAGCAGGTGTCAGACAGGAGGCTGTAGAGGACTAAGAATATGTAATGTGGAAGATATGATCATGAGAGGCAGGACGATAATCTGTGATGGAGGAGAGGAAAAGCACAGAGCTGACAAGTGGCTCTCACTTCATTCTGTACTTGAAGTTACATAAATGTTTAAAGTGCTTCAATGAACTGAGCCTTCTAGAAGGACAATCTTCTTAGTAGCCACTAAGGAACATTGAACTCCCTTTTATTATATACACGCATGATTCCAGAATGATAAAGAAACTACCATTTCTTTTCAAGGCTGATTTTACTCTCCTCTTGAACATTTCAGTGAAATTGTTACAGCTGTCCTGTTCAAGCCACAGAAACATAGAAGGCCAAAGTGCCAGGGCAGTGATGTGGAAAGGGTTTTAACAGACACAGAAGTCCTGACTATTGAAGAAAGGGCTACTTTTGGTCATACCTACTCTCACCTGTAGGTAAGCTTCAGAGTCCAAGAATCATGTAGAGAGATGACATGCTCTTTCACTGCTACTAAATCTTTTACACCATTTCTCCTTTTCTTTAATATTTTTCAGACATTATCATTTATTTTTCAATAGCCTCAGACATTGTTTTGAGCATATCCCATCCTGTTCATGTCAGAGCAAGAATGAAAAGAAAATGGTACATAAAAGTGATGCTGTATAAAAAGTTAAAATATATTCCTAGTCAATTAAATGGTATCTAATTGAGATTAGTTTAAAATTCAGAGATTTGGATCCAAACTCTTGCTCTGCCACAACCTTCCAGTGGGCATATCGCTTAAGCAGAAGGATAAATTTAACCAAGACAAACATAAAATCTCATCCTGTGCTTGAGAGGTACATTACAGGTGATATAGGACCAGAATCACACAGGGAGACTGCACAGACACCCTGCACGGGGCATACACTGCATTGGCTGTGCTGCCCATGCAGACCAGAGGGCTGGTCCTCCTGGGCCCACGAGCCTTGATCTTAGACATAGCGTAGTGAAATATTGCATTTAGACACTGTTTCTTCACTGGAAATCTTGCAGTACAATCTCTTAGAGCATCTCAGGCTAGGCTCTTTAATAGCTGCCAGGAACAGGCAAGAACAATATTTCCATTTGCCTTTGCAGCCACAATGTCAACAAGAAGCACAACTCCTCTGTGGTTAGCCTGCAAGTCAGCTACCACTGTCTTTGCCAAAATGAGTGACCCAGTGCCAAACGTGTGAACATGCTGATTGCTGAGGGATTGTCTTCATTGTGCTTCATGAGCAGGCAACACTGCTTGGAGCACACCTGTCCCATACACTAACTGCATTATTTTTGTGTTATTTTTAAATAGTTCTGTTAATTCTTCCCTTAGAGATATCACTCCAATAACCTACTGTCTGCCTGACCTCCAGTCTTAAGCAATTCAATGATTTATTCTAATCCTTTTGCATCCTCACTGAGGGCACATATAAATTAACCCAGCACTGTGTTTAGAGTATTTGGGTTGATTTATAAAGACGCCTACAAAATAAACATCCTTGCAGACAGACGAGTTTTTTACATGTTTTCATATATCAAAGAAATGAATTGTGATGCTTTAGAAAACACAGCAGTAAAACTCCAATCAAAAGAAATAATAGAGAATAAGAGACCTATTTACCAGACAGCTCAGATGTACAACAGATTTACTTTTGTAGATTAAAAATACACATGAATCTTTGAGTCCTAGGCTTTCTATCTTGTAAGACCTTGTGATGTTAGCACACACAGGATATATCTACTACATATTATTTAAAAAGTACTTTTTAAAACCTTTCAAGATCTGAGACAATCTGAAAGAGGGAGCTTATTGTGCATTTAATGGAAGGCTTTACTCAAGTTGGACAGGTTGATTCTCAGAGAGCCACTGTTTTCTGCGAAGATGAAAAAACAGCGGAATGCCAAAATGAGTATGATTTTAGAAACATGACTACCATAACATCACTGAGTTTCTCATGAATGACAGCACTGTAGGACTGACATTTTGTGTGCTTCTGCAATGTATGCTACGTTTATATTTAGAGCCCTTATAGAAGTTAGTGATAGAGGAAATGATCCAGAAATTCTTCCCACTCCCCCACCGTTCTCTTCAGGTTTAATATACCAAAGCACAGAATCAAGTGTTAGAAATGAGCAGAAGTGAATAGGATTGCATGGGCAGAATGTCAAAATGTTTTTTAATGACTCACTGGCTAACATTGCATATAGAAGAGGGTTCAAGCTACACCACTCAGATCCACACTCAAATTTCCCCAAAGTTAGAGAATTAGTTTCTGTCAACTCCAACTTACAATGTGCTCTTGGTTCCCTGCAATAGACCGCAATATATTAACAGGTAAATAGCATAATCACTGAAAGCCCCTTCCCTCTTGCTGCATATTGCCTTAGCCTCCCAGCCCCCACTTTCTTAATTCACATATATCCATTGGCAGTTTCTTTATATACCGAGTGTAGAATCAGCCCCAAACATACCTTTTGCATTATCTGAATGCATTACCCTATCTTGGGGCCATTAATCAGTCTGACACTTGGTGAAACACTAGGAGAGGAAGAGATTTTGATGCCTAAAAGTGTAAGGAGGACTCAGACCTCTCCCATTTTTTTTTTTCCACAGATGCTCTCTATACTAGCAGGCAGGAGAGAAGCGCAAAGAATTTGGAGCCAGGGCAGCCCTAACTGGGCTATCCATGGGTCAACCCTATTCTGGACTTTAAAAAACCTGAAGCACACAGATAGCAGTGTTAGTACTCAGGTTAGTACTCAGCATATTGAAATACATCTGTTCTTGTGTGGTGAATCCATAGTAACCGTCTCCCTCTCTCAGTAGGAGACGGTAGGGTTGAGCATTTTTGGAAGTCAAGCAGCTGCTTTAAGGAATCTGATCTATATTGGGAGTGAGGGGTGAGAGAGGGAGAGAAACTTGCAGAGATAAAAGGAGCCATTGCTCAGGTTTGCCTTTGCAGTAACCCCCTGCAACGTATCTCCATGACCTAGTTTGCAAAGGTTGGCCTTTCTGAAAGCAATGTTGTCTGAAAGGGAAGTGCCTACTCACAACATCGTCTTCCTAAAAAGAGATAAATGCTTACCCCATGTAAGGGAAGATCTCACTCTACACTGGGACACACAGAGAGGTACTGTATGTGTGAGGGCTTGACTGGGGCTCCCTTTTTAGTTAGGTGTTTTATACGAGATCAATGTTATTCAAGCTATAGGTCCCTGGGCAGTTTTCTGATGCTGTTCCAGCCTGGCTCATTTTCCAGATTTTTGTCTTCCAAGACTGCTTTACAGAAAACTTAAGATAGGAGGTTTCTATTAAAAGCAACTCTCTTCAGTTCAGTTTAAAGATCTATTACCACCTATTCTGATAAGAGCTCATGCTTCGAGCAATCAGGAAATCTGCTGTAGCTTGATTCAAGAAGATAATTTTTAAAACAAAGTCCCTATGACTGATAGGATTAAAACACCGAAATATTCAAATATTTATGTGTTTAAGTAATAAACAATATAACGTCTCACATTCTTCTCCGATACCACCTGAACCAGTGAAAGAGATTAAACAAAAAACAGATAGAGATTAAACCAGCAATGAAATCTTTCATCAAAAAAAAAACATACTAAATATACATTCATTAGTTTTTTATATATTGGTTGACCACAAGTTAATTATTGACTCAAAACAATGCTTGGTGGATAAAAGCTGTGTTTCCTACCACATCAGTAATATCTAGCAAAAAGATACATAGTAATTAAACTTCCAGTTAAAGATTGCTGCCTGGATAAGTGTGCCTTCAACTAGGTACTAATACAAATATTCAGGCACAGCTATTTCTAAATGTTGAAAGCTATCCACAAACAGATTGAGGTTTGAGGAAACACAAGCAGCAGCATCCAGAGGCTCACAGAATTATACCGAACTTCCAGGGAAGTATTTGCTAAGATGGACTCAACATATGCATGTGTCTGTCATCTCTCCACAAATTCTACATTCAGATTTCCCAGATTCCACATCTTACCTTGTCCTAAGGAAGAAGAGACCTTTCGCATTCCTTAAGCACACAAAGACACCACTACATGGACTGTTATATTCCAAAATATAATTAGTGATATGCAATTAGCAGACCTGTGATAGCCACAAATACTCCTTTATTAGCTATTCACAATACCAAGACAATGTACATTAGACCAAATGGTGGTTTTAAATGTGTATAATGCATCTCGGTCGATGCTTTTTACTTGTAAAGGAACACAGTGGGGGCATATTGGAGAAAACATCTTTCTCGCACTGCTCGGCAAGAATATATTTGAATGAAGTCCCATTTTGAAAGGGGTGGGTAGAAACTCTCCAACACAGAGTGTCTTGAAGTACAACCACTACCTGGTATTACTCAATAACTCAGAAATATCATTCATTCCTTTATCTTAAATCCACAGATTGAAGAAGAGTTTTGATAATGACCAGCATCTGGCAGTTTCATTTCATTGCAAGTTAGGTACTTTGGAAAATTAAAAACCCCTTGCTGACTTGCAAGCTTGCAAAATTTATGTTCAAAATAGCTCTAAAAGCTTGTAAGCTCAGGGCAGATATAATTAATGCAGCAAGTTTAGCTGGAGCATCAGTGTGGCTGCATTGATTGTTTGGGACAAGTGAGCAGGACTGAATGCTGGGTCTGCCACTGGCTTCACATGGAGGGGCAGCTCCCTCAGCACGCACAGGCTGCTACACCGGAACATGCAGCTTGTGCAGACTCTACGTATTAGGGCTCCTGTTGATGTTAAATGATAATACATTTGTGCATTTGGCATAAGACAAACGTTTCTGAATATTTATCTTATTTTGACCCTGGGAATATTTAAAAACAGCTATATGGAATCCATTTCCTCAGGAAAATGTGGAGAGGCAAAGTAGTAATTGTTCTAAGAGCAATTAAACAGATTTCTTAGGTCTGTAACTACTTCTTAAAGCTGAGGAAGTCAGTAGCCCTAAAGCTCTACCTGATGTGATTTCCCTGAAAATGTCAACCAATCAACAGAATATCTACATTAAAAATCAGAAGAAAGAATCACACTACACAAGCCTCGTCTTTTTATACTCATAGCAATCACTTTTGGCCATCATTAGGGACCATCCAGTATGATGTCGGTCAAACCTCAGTCTGAGCCAATACATTAGACACGACATCTGGTTCTGCTCACGGCAACAGAAGACTTTTAAAAAAAAAAGTGTTCCAACTCAGAGGAAAAACACCTGAGAGTGGAAAACCTGAGAGGTAGAAAATTATATATTTAAGACAAAGGGGATCTGGGACAAACAGATCAAGTAGAAGATTAACATCTTCTGTAAATATGCAAAACATCTTTCTTTAGAAACAGCCATCATTAGACTTAATATGCTGGAGGTCTCATGAACAGTACAAATAAGACACTGGATAGTAAAAAAAAAGCATCGTGTGCATCTCAGTCCTAAACTGGTCTGTAGCACAAAATTCCTGTCAAGCACATTTTCCCTTCAAATCTAAATACATTAATGGAAGTATCTAATTTACTATTCACGAAGAAATCAAGATTTCTTCCAGCCCCATATCGTGTCTCAGGTCATAGCATGGAGCACCATGAAGAAATCTCTCTAACCTATACAATAAGTGAGCATTATGTGAGGAAAATTGAAGAACTGTTTCTTGGACTAAAAGCTATATGAATTTTCGGTCAATTTAATTGTGTTTTCTTTTTCATGTAAATATTTCTGTTGCCACCATAGGTCAATTAGAGAAATAAGCATATAGCATCGTTCATTTAATTCCTCGTTTTAGCAGCTTTCTACATTGTCTTCTTAATATAACTTGCTCCCTAGTTTCATGGCTTTTTTTTTTTTACTTCTGCTCATTTAGCAAACATAATTAAGTGGTCCACAACAACATGACACCTTTTTTAAGGTTTGCACACATCCTTATGTACAAGCATTTTAAAATTCTTTCTTCCAATTTGCATTGCTTTGGATTTGCCCACCATGTATTTCATCTAGTGTCATCTGTTTTAGAGAGACTGAGTTGTTATCTCTATTCAGTGAGCAGGCAGCAGGGTATGCACACTATTCATGTTCCCTACAAGGGATTCATTTTCTAATTTGACCCATTAAGAGTATTTCTGTAACTTTTACAGCCTCTGTGTTTTCCCTACAGAGCTTGTCATGATCTCCTATTAAGTTTTTCATTAGATCTGAATTCCTAAACTAATAAAAGCTAGGAATTGTCAAAATATTTCATGCTACCATGTTTAAAATATAACACCAACATGTAATTTCTTTCACACTTTTCTTCCCCCAAATGTTATTTCATGCCAGGATAAGTTTTTATCCATAGCATGATCAAAATTTAAAACCAAATATTTTTTACATTGAGGAACTTGAATAGTTCAATTAACCCATTCCATAAATATTATTGAGTTTACAAAGGCATTCAATTCTCAGACATTAAAAAAAAAAAAAGGAAGTCCTTTTTCCACTGCTCACTGTGCCTCTGCTTCAAGTTTCTTCAACATCTCCACATGTTTTCAATGTGCTTCTCCATGTTCAGAACAGATTGTAGTTAGAATTTCACACAGATCTCCTGGAACTTACTTAATGGCAGATGTTTTCAGGCTTTCATATTATGTTAGTGTGCCCATCTTTCAGTACAAGGTTGTCAGAGTCTTTTCCCCCTCTGGAGACCTTCTGCTTGGCATGCAATTCACAGTAAACTGTCAGATGTATATTTTAACAGCCTATGTTAGGATTTATGGGTTTTGATGATCTGTGAAATGGTGATGCACAGAATACAGAGTCATGGGACAGAAGGGACCTCCAAAAAATGCCTAGGCCTTTCCCAAATCCAAATCAACTCTACCTAACCATTCCCAATAGAAATTTGTCTGGTTGTTCCTCTAGCAAAAGATCTGTAATCTCTTCACAGTAATATACTCCACTGTTTCAATATCATCACTGTAAGAAAGAAAGTCTTACTATCCAACCCTAATTTCTAACCTAATTTTTTTTAGGGGTAACCCTGAGTAGTACAGATGGACTCACAAGTATTGGTATTTGATTTCTTCCAAGCATGGCTATACGCTGTGTCTTGGTAGCAGTGTCCATGGGAACATGAGCACTAAGGAAGAGGCTGTAGGATGTTCCTCTAAGGGATTTGGTTCATACATATCCACGCCTACATTAAGGACTCACTAGAATAAATGGAGAACACTTCAAACAAGTCAGGGTGATATTATCTTCAGCAAAGTCATGCTTTGAGAACACTTCTAAGGCTTTTCATCACAGAAAGAACTTCATCTTCATGGCATTAAAAAACAACCAACCTTTCAACCATGGTATCATGAGAAAATGAAACATGAGAGAATGACAAGAAGAATGTGAGAAAATGCCTGATTACCAGGAAGCAAGCTGAAGACACAAATAAGCACATCTCAGGGACTCACAGGTATTTACGGGGCAATAGCTTCATACAGTTCATTGTATCACATACAGTTAGAAGTGATAACATTAAACCATGCAGACTTGCTACCTAAAAAATCTTGCTCCTGAGAAATTTTGTTTAATATCATCTATTTAAGGTGATATATAGCATGGATAACAACAGCACACAAAGGAGGATGAAAATTACAACTGTAAGTACAGTACATGTACATGAAAGATACACACCAAAAGTAAAGTGTGATTTTCTGGCAAACATGGCTTGTCAGTAAAGTCCTGTGACATAGACACGAGGATAGCTGGTTGCAAAATGTTCCAAGAGTATAGGAAAGACTCAGACTGCAGGCTTTGACAGTGTCAAGTCCTTATCCATCTGAGGCTTCCTGAAGCTTAATTTGCTGAAACAACAGGATAACATGGCATCCACTTTAAGAGCCAAAGAAAAAATCAGAAATTTCTCAGAAGTGTGTGGGTGCTTCTGTTCTCAGTTACACAATCAGCGCAAGTGTAAATAGCTAGGTATAGCCCTTTCCTTGCTGGTGCTGGAAACAATGCCTGCCCAGCCTCCCCAGGGCTCTGGCCTAAGGCAGTTCCTCCAGGCAGCCAGGTCGTGCTCCCACTGCTCCCAGCTCCCAGCCCTACCTCTACCCAAGCTCTCATTTCACAGCCCAGCCACGCACATCCAGCCGTTGTCTGCAGCACCAGTAAAGCCCCAGCCCTGCCAGTTCCACCCTCAGATGGTTAAACTCAAGCTCTTCAGCAGTTTCACCGCTTTTTCCTGCTCCCACTTTCACCACTGCCCCACAGCCCTGGGGTCCACGATCACAAGCCTTATACACACATGTCTCGGTGTTGTCCCTTCCCGCCTCTCCTCTCCCTGCAACAGATTATCCTTATTTTAGCCCACTGAAAACAGGATGAGCCACAGAGTCCTTGGAGCACCAAAGCCCAGACAGCCCAAATGCCCCATCTGCCACCATCTGTCCTGATCTCTGGAGCATGCATCAGCTCTTCTTTGTCATCTGACAGCTTTTACAGGGCAGCACAAAGCCAGGCAGAAACAGGGGCCTCTCTCACCTCAAAATTTCCTAGATAATATCATCAGGGTGCTAGGCACAACGGGAGACCAACAGAGGAGCCAGTGGGGTCATTGCAGCTTGCAGAGAGCTGGCTGCCAAGAAGCATTGCTCCACAGAGCACAGGAACACTGGCTACCTTCAAGCCACCCAGCTGCTGCTTTGACTTAAATGATTAATTCATTTCTACAAGAACATGACTATGTAAATACTTCACAGCAGGAAACATATAATACATCACCTTCCCTCCATGCTGTATTGCTTAGCATTTTAGAGGAGCCAGTGCTCTTTTGGGGGACAGCAAGTGCAAAAACAGACAGGCGCTTGTGTCAGTAGTGCTATGCAGTCTCCAATAATTTAATTGTCTTGTTATCTGTGATGGTTTGAGCTACACAAGGTGCCTAATAGTGCACAGAGAGTGGGAAAAAGTTTTCCTCGGTAGCAAATTAAGCCACTTCACTAACAAAACACACACTGTGGGAAAAATACTTCTGAGGCATTCAGATTTTATATTGGCTGGCCCTTGAACATCAGCCCCTACAGGAAAAGCATGTGTAATCCCCTTCTCTATATCACTTATTCTGATACTTGTTGGGGGTGGAGTTGTTGAGTTACTGAAATAAGTAGAAGCACAGAATGTTTAACAATAACCAGGAAATACAGAGCACTGGCTTTCCTAATTACCTTGATACTACTGGATGTTTAATTATAAGCTCACCTGTGATGCTGGAATGAGTGAAATAAGCTTAGAAAATTACAGAAGAAAGTAAATGTTTATGGTTAATAAAATCTAAATAAAAATTAATGGAATGGTAAGTTGTTCCTGCAGTCCAAGAGGACTTTTGTCTAAACATTTACACAGAAATGGTTTACTCCCAGCCCACCTTCTACCTCTGTTAGGTGGGGAACATCTATGGACAAGCACATGCACTGCTGTGTTCAGCGTGACATTGTGCAAATTCTCTCCAAGTGGGGAATCCAAGGGATCTGCTGCAATTGTCTGAATACTTGAATGGCAGAACACGAAATGGGTTTTTTCTCCAGAAATGCTTTACAGACAATAAACACAAAGTTTGGCTTTTTGAAAACAATTCTTCCAAACATTTTTCCAGGGTTCTTGATATAGGAAGAAGGTTATTTATTCCATATTTTTTGTGCAGTCTGCCAGATAAGCATGATGTCTGACAGCAGAAATAGATCCTTTCAGCAATGATAAATCTATAATGGCATACAAGAGTTTTGACTGCTTGTGAAGTTCCCTAATTAATTCTTATATAGAGTTCCATTGGCAACAAAGTTTATGGTTTGAGTTAAAATAAAGCTCAGGGGAGTTACTGAACACTCTGTTCCTTTTTGCAGGTCTTATGTTTAATGTCATGTATTGTTAATCTCTTTGCTTACTAAGGGGGAGTATTGTTTATCACTCTGGTGACACAAACTGGCTTTTATTAGTGGGAGGAATAACCCTCAATAAGGCTTACAGCTGCCAAGTGGCTGTGCACATTTTAGATATGTCCTGAGGCAGCAGCCTCAGGTTGTCATTAACCCCTGCCTGGATCTTATTTCAGGAAAATCACATCTCATGGGTTTTCTTTATTCTCCTTTGAAATTAGCATGGAAAATATTGTGGCCTTGATTTCACAGCAGATAGAGGTCTAGCACAGACTGAGTTGTGTGTAATCCCTGATATTACTTTACAAATCACAATAATGAACATTTGGTCTATAATGTTTACAGGATATAAGTGACCCAATTGCACTCTGTAAATAAAAGATCTAACACTGCCCTTCAACAAGGCTTGCTGCAATGACTCCAGTAATGCCTATACTACACTCTGAAAATGCAAATCACCAGGATTCTAGTTTAAAATCTTAGGAGTTTCTTAAATATGTATTTTAAGCATTTAATGACCTATAGAAATTGCGCCTTTCCTAACTTTCTCCTATAAGCCATGAAAATTGCACAGAAAAATAGTGTCCCGATCACTTTGCTCAAGGAAATTCTAGCTAAGATTGACATACAAAAAAGATATTAATATCACGCACATTTAGTGGGAAAATTGTATCCTGCGATGATCAAAGCTATTTTTGGTGCAAAGAGATTAAGAGCTTGACAAGTTTTTAATGTTCAGTTGTAAGACAGAAAAAAAGTGTCCCTGGCTGCTAATTCTTAAGATGATACCAAATGCAGACTTAACTCTGCAATGGCAGCCATATCAAAGGAGGTTGTTATTGAAAAGTAAATTATCAGACTAGCATGTCCCTGCTGAAGGGCTACAATTCTTTAAGCTTTTAGCAATTTGAGAAGTTTCAACCCCAGTTCTGTCAAATTAAAACTAGGAAAACAAATTCTGAACCCATCAGCAATGCTATGCTTCAGTAAGCATTTTTCTATGGACTACTCCTTCTCATTGTTTAAAGCTCAATCTCCTTCCAGCAGCGTTTTTGGCTTAAAATACATAAGCATACAAAGTTTGCAAATTTAAAGTGACTGGGCACTAAGGCCTGATCCAAACTACACTGAAATCGGAGACTTCCCATTGACTTTAATGGAGGAACTATCAGACCAGATAGCCCCTATTCTCTGGCGCCCAGAAACAGCCCTGGGATTTGGAAGCTGGCTTGAAGAATGGGAATTGCCTCCAAACACAGAGCAGGAGGAGGCAGAAAGGTTTGAGGGAGAAGGCTAGCAATTTCTTAGTCAGTTTAGGGTTTTCCCTTTTATTTTTGATGAGTGAATTTAAACTATTTGGAAGAGTTTCATCAGAAACTGGTCCAGGTAAAACTGGTAGCGGCCAGTGCCAACAACCAACACTGATAGCACAGGGAAGAGTAGAACAGAGAAAACATTTGGTAATACAACCCCTGGATACCCATCCAGAGTCCACCAGTCTGTGGCAAAGCCTCCTGGAACCAGAAATTATGTGTTTAAAGGAAGAAAAATTATCAGGGAGCTATCTAATCTATTTTGAAACCCATGTAAAATTTTAGCATCCACGAAGTGTAGGGCAAGAAGTGTAAACTCTGAAAGTTTAAAAGCAGAAAAGTAAATAGCTGAAGTCACAGAAATATTGCTAAATGACCTCTAATGCTAAATTTAAATGTCCACATTCTCCCCAAAAGTGTTTTTTTTTTTTAAATATAGCAATTTGATGACTGAAGCAATGAACACAAAGATGAAATCCAGCAGCATGTCAAGTTTCATGTAAGAAGATGATGCAAATATCAAGATAACATCCTTTTTATACTATTTTATCCTCATTGCCTATGCTATTCAGCCTACTTGACCCAACCTACAAAATCTGCCCAAAATATCTGTATACATTTACATATAAAAAGTTAAGGAAGAACTAATACAAGAATATCAAAATGACCTGCAGGTGTTAGAGCTAATTCTCAAACTGCAGCCTGGGGATTTTTAGTTTGGGGTTTGTTTTTTTTTTTTGGTGGGATTTTTCTTTTCTTCTATCAAAACATTGAGGTCAGTTCTAAACTTTTTCCACTGCTGTGTGAAAGAACAGCAGAGCTAATAAATTTACTTTTACTACAGGTTTTGCCCTCTATCAATTTATTTTGCCATTTTTGCACCACAGTTATCCCCGTTTCTTCTGATTATGATGTCCTCCAATATTTCTAGTTGTCTAACATTCTTCCCCTAGCAACAATACTGTCATCTACTTAGCACATCCCCTAACTACCAGCCAGGCAAGTGCTGCATTTCCTATAGATCATTCCGAGCTATGTATCTGTATGCACCAGCTGGATGTACATGTTTGTTTATTAACCAGTTGGAGAGTGCTCCAAGCCATTTAAATATTGCAAGGCATTAAAAAAAAATAATTCTTAAAAAAAAAAATCTTTCCCCAAGAAGCCGCAAACTTCAGATAGAAAAGAGAGAGAGAGGAGGTCAAGAAAGATACCTTCAAATGAGGGAGGTAATGGAGAGAATCATCGGGTGCTTGATATTGGCATGGGTGGCATTTATACCTATCTTTTCCTTAGACAAAGGACTATAGTCCACCACATTCTTCCATATCCTCCATCAAACTTCTCACTACAATGAACAGAAACAAATGAGATGTTCAGCAGGTAAAAATCTTAGACCTGGCGAAGCCAACCTTAGGTGTCAGACTCATCTAACCAGCAGACCAGCAAACTGCTCCTTGCATCTGCTGTACCCTCAAAACCTATTTTGATAGGGAACACCAGAGTACAGTTGCTCCTGCTGTGTTCCTATATTACACAGTATAAAATGTGAAATCTCTCATCAGAGCCTGCACGGGATTTGTCATCCATAATCTTCCTTGGATAATAAATCTAGAAATCTATTTCTACAAGAGTAATAACAAAACTCCAAAGCAATGAGAACTTTCATGGAACTGACAGGGCTTGATGCAGTCAGTCCTGAGAGCAGGCAGT
This sequence comes from Anhinga rufa, assembly GCA_013400875.1. Lineage (NCBI taxonomy): Eukaryota > Metazoa > Chordata > Aves > Suliformes > Anhingidae > Anhinga > Anhinga rufa. Next base: position 13,277 of record VZTV01015765.1, read on the forward strand.
GAATGAGCAGAGTTTCTGCAAATGGGCCAAAACAGGATATTTAAGTCATACTGGCTTTTGTAGCTCTGGCACAGCTCCCATTCTTGTGGGCTTAAATCAGGTCTCATGGACAGCACATGCTAGATCTGCTCAGACCATGCCTGCACAGGGAAGGAGACATTACCTGGGCTGCAGTAGTACTTAGGCAGGAGGGTTGCACCTCTCTCTCCCAGGCCAGGTACTGTTCCTAAGCACATCTTTCTCAGGCTGGAAATGTGAGGATTCCAATTTCACGTGATGCTGGAGGATAAGCATTCCATGAGGCTTTCTTTGATGCCTACACTTAGCTGAAGTCTCTCATTGTACCTCATAAGCACGGTGAGGCCAATAACACCTCCTTACTGCAAAGGGGACACAATATTTCATAAATCTCTAAGACTGATTCACCAGTGGTGGTTAAGATGGAAGATGCCCAACACAAGCAAATCTGACACCTAGACACAGAACTCTCCCACTGATGGCAGCACGTTCTTGGGAAGTTACTTCAGGCTTGTCCTTCACTTACCTTGTGCTGCAGGAGTAGAACATTACTCACATTTCTTTGCAAGGTACATTGAGATCTCTAGATGGAAAACATTTTACAGGTGAGAACTATATTATGCAGACATATGCCTTTACCTACCATTGTTCATTTAAAAACTGAAATGCATTTGCTGTTAACCAGATTTCTTTAAATTGAGATTGTCCCATTAGCTTTTCTGCCAGCTCAAGATTCATCAGCAGTGTTTATAATCAGTGCAAGTTGAAGAATTTGTCTCATCTCGTTAAGTTGCTTGGAAAATGGGAGCAGAGGAGATGAGACTCATTGAATAGTTATAATAGGGGGAATGGGGTTTGCTTTTCAGTGCAGGAAACGTAACAGGCACTTGCTGCCACAAAAAAAAAAAAAAACCAACCAAAAAACAAACAGACAAAAATAATATAACTATTTCAAATTTACTTTCCCCAACAAAACACTTACAACACCAAATTGTAAAATATAAGCTTGCATTAGTCATTCTTACAACTCCTAATACTTTTCTATGACAAGAATGTCAAAAATGTGTCCCATGAGCCAGTCTGATCCTTCCAAGTATTTTAATCTGGCCTGCAAAGTCCACAGAGCATTGTAATCCAGATCTGGCCTGCCAGTCAGCTTCGGGATCTCCATACTTGTGCAACTTCACCAAGAGTAACACAAGCAAGTGGGAGCTGGGAGGAAGATCAGGGTGTATTTAAAACGGGTGAGTACCTGTGAGAGCAGCACACAGAGCACCTTGACATCTCTACGCAGCTCCAGGACCCTGGGTCCACAGGGGTCTCCCAGAGGGCTTCCCGATGGAGCCCTGCCACCCAACATTGCCGATTCCGTGGGGAGGAGTGGGGGGGCAGCTTTCCTGTGCTGTATAGCAGCCCTGATACAGATTTCACAGCTCCTGATTAAGTCCAGTGCTGCATTAATAACCATATAGCAGCAGAAGCTGTACTATGCAATGACATAATCACTGCAGAAATAAGCATTTCCACCCTTGAATGGGTGTCACTATACAATGTTAATTGCCACTGGTACTTCTCTAAATTAGCAGACTATTAATAGAACGCTGCTGAAGATAGTTATACTGGAAAAGCTCTGAAAGGAATCCTTGTGCCTACTGGCTATTTAAAGAGTCAGCATTCCCGCTTCAGACACCTAAATTCACAATGTCTCACGCGGCCTCAGCAGATCTAAGACCACGGTGCTGCTGAACAGGCATGCCTGCCCTCCCTCAACTGCACAGGAGGAACCTGCAGAGCATCACCTCTTCCCTTGCACGGGCATGAGTGACCACTGAAAACAAACCCGAATCACAGGCTTGTTTTTAGCCAGATCATTGAGCTACCCTGACCCACTTCAGAATAATCCAGTCACTAAAGCAATGCAGATGGCAGGATAAGAGTAACGGCCAGCACAAAGCTGTAACAGACTGTCCCCTTCCACAGTGGTGTGTATTTAGACTGGCTTAAGCTGACTGGCAAATCCTACTCCAAGTTAGAAGCTGACATAGGACCACGCACCTATCCCTCCTTAAGGTAACACAGTGTTGGTGGAAACAGGACTCAAAACCATCACTCTCATTGGAGATCAAGGTTCAGCATGCACATCTGAAACATGGCAGAAAGTTTCTGGATCTAGAAATGAGATATTTCTACTTCCCCAAGTACTTAAGCAACATTATTCCACATTTCCTCCCCCCTCTCATTTAGAGGATGTAAAGGTAGGATTGAAAAGTAAGGCAGAAGTGAGTGAAGTCATCTGACTCTATCAGCCCTTGATTTCATAAAATATGTCAGAGAGAGTGGGTTATAACTAACAATAGCTTTTTTTTTTTTTTTTCCCAAAAGGTCTCAGGAGACATCGTTTGGAGGTGGTTAAAAGAAATAAAATAGGTTGTCTCTCCATGGGCAAAGTAGGAAAAGTAGGTTTTCATGTGGGGGTGTTGCAAAAAGAACAAAGGCAGAATATCTGCTGAATCACCACAGTCTATCCTCTACACTCAAACAGCTCTAATTCTCCTGAATTTGCAGTACCCAGCAATCAGGCAGTAGTGCCGCTGAGAGGAATTTTAACCAACACTATGGCAATCAAACAAAAGCAACTCCACTGCAAACTAGCTCTTCCAGATGACATCTACTGCTATCATTCAGCCCCTAATAAATTTGTTGGCATGCAATAATAACAATGACATGCATCTGCTGAAAGTCAACACAGGGGTCTTTCTGCTGATGGAGTCAGATGATTAATTCCACGATAATCACTGTGGGGAGTCACTTGAGAGAGATATCAATCAAGAGAAAGCTCCTTGGTCAGCATTTTTAAGATAAAAAATTAATACAAATAACGAGCGTGATCAGGAAAACAACTGCGATGGGGAAAAGAAGAAAACAAAGGGACTAAAAGGACAGATTTGCCATTACTTAAAAGTAGGTAATGCTTTAGATATGAGCCATGCAATGCTGTCTGCAAAGCAGCAAGGGATCTCACAATCCATCCAGCCTGACAAACTGAGTTACTCTTTCTACAGACTTTACAATTGGTACAAAAAAATCAAGAGTGACAAAATCATGCAGTTTATTTGGTTAGCTTTCAGGATTAGGAGGAGTGTTTGTATTACAATATTTAAAGACGTATTTTACCTCCCTCTGGCTATAGAATGACATGCATCAATGATCTTTGTGATTTTTTTTTCCTAAAGAGGATATTTGTAATTAATAACCTCCTCTTTTTGAGAGGAGGAGAAAGTCTTGTATGCATCGTGAGCAAGCACCCACATAGCAAAGTTTATAATTTTTTTAAATAATCACTGCTAATTCCTTGCACCTCATAAAGGTCTTGGTCTTGCAAGGTGCCAGCTGACTTTAACTTCCATTAACTTCAGGGAGTACAGGTTTATGCTCAGCACCCCACAAGTTCAAAATTTTAATTACCAAAGAGAAATAACACTGCTTAAAGTAATCATGCGAGAGAATCTCATTCTTAGGAATTACCAGATTAACCTGCGCAAGGGTGTCAGATTTTTCCCTCCCTGCCCCAGCTTCAACAGAAGACACACCTATTCCCAACTTCGCACTCTTTCAGGGCTGTCACTGCTACCTGTGCCCAGCCGCATCCACACGGACATGCCGTTGTTAGTGCTTGCATTTTCCACACTGGGATCAGACCTAACGTGCAGGCACACTAAGGCTGACTAAGTTGGATAACAATGGCAAGAAGTTCAGCCCAGACTTTATAAGGATGTTCAGGACTTAAATGTAGATTCATTCTTCCAGCCTGAAAAATCTGTGCAGAATACCTAATTTAGGAGAATAGTCATTTTGTACTCCCTCAATAGTAAATGCAGATAGGCAGACACCTCCAGAAAATTAGCAGATTGGAGACTGAGTCATATTCCGGGGGCGTTTGTCTCTCCAGCGACATAAAGGAAACCAAGGGTTTCACTCCTAACTGGCACAGCACTGACTACCTGAGTGATACCTCCAGTAAGGCAAGACAGGCGTAGGCTGTGATGCAGAGGGTCGAGATGAACTCACCCCGCAGCTGGGAGGGGCTGAACTCCCAGCTGAATTTGAGTTGCCCATTTCATAGGGTTTTTCAAAAATTACTGTACAGAGGAAATGAGGTAGCTGTAAGCAGCGATAGGGAAATATAGCTTTATCTTAAGGTACCAATGCCAACATGGTAGAAACTGGCTTTCACTGTTCTGTCACATTTGTGAAGAAGTTGAATCCTGCTTTTCAGTTCTCCACAGGGAGGTTTCCATCAGAGCTGGCCAAGACCCAACCAAAACCTCAAAAACATCTACTCACGTTTACAGTCAGACACACTGCTGAGGGGTCCTTGCCTCTTGGTTTCTGTGAGTTCTGATAATGGTAAAGTGGCAGTATTCACTTGCCCCATTTCCTTTTTTTTTTTTAACTGTTGTTTACCGAAAACATCTATTTATGTTACTACAGCAGGGTTATTCCCAACACATTCATCTGATGACACATAGATGCCACACACAAGGGGAATTTTTAGTGACTGCAAGTTGTGTTGGTGATATGCTATCGATTTTAACAAAGCCAAAAGGTCCCCACTGCACACCTTACAAATAGCACAAAAAAAATATTGAGGTAGCCACCAGACCGCCAAGGTAAGCACACTATTCCTACTATACCCCACTATCCCAGCTCTACCAGGACTCATTTTTTAATCCTTTCACAGACCTTAGCAGGATAAAATTGGTTCTCTTCCTAACTATCTTTGTTCAGTACCAAAGGCAATATTTTCTTTTCTAGAAGGCAAAAATCAGATAATATTGAGTTTGGTGTGTCTCTTGCATATTTCCCACCTTCTCCCCAGTCATTGTCCAGAAGTGTGTGAGCATGTCCAGCAGCCTGTGCCTGCCAGGTACCCATGTGCACACCACAGTGTTTTCATAACAGTTTGAATAAAAATCCTTTTATACTACACAGCTGGCAACTTGCCACAGAAGAAAAGCCACTTTTTACAGAAGTTCCTGCTTCTTGTTTAAATGAGCTACCACTACAGAGTCATGGAAGTGGTGCAAGTATAGATCATATAGCATTAATAATACATCACAAATAATTGGTGATGCAGTAAAACAGTAGCAGAAATCCAGGGGGATCTAAGTACTGCTAACAAAGCAATACACTTTGTGATTTAGCAAGAAGGAATTAATGATTTCAGGCCTGAAATAGAAATGTGGTCAGCCGGCATTAAGAAAAGTTTGATCCTCCTTTTTCTATAATGACAAATGTTCTATAAATGCACAAAAACTTCAACAGTATAAAACTTTGCTGTGTGATTAAGTAGAGAAACTAAAGTTTAAAACTTTTGTGAATTTTACTGAAAGTTTTACAAATTATTTTGCAAATAGATTCCTAGCTAGTGCCAGGCTTCCATCTGCAGAAGCAGTCTAGTCTAACTCAAGACATTTGTAAGAGACCATGGCTGTAAGGCCAATGGAAACCAGAGACAATTGTTTGCCCTGTGCATTGGAACATAGCCCCACTGTTGAGGCCTTTACGTACTACAATGATACAAAAAAGTAAATAATAATAATAATAGTCTCCTTAAAATAAGCTGGGTCTATTTTCCTAGATTTTATTCTTTAATAACTAACTGAGGTATTACAATGACAACCTTAATCTTTGCATTTCCAGTTTAGAAAATTCATACCTATATTACTATACTAAGCACTATTTTCCATTTGTTATTTCCAGAATATGTATAATAGATCTGTAGCATCATTTAGTAAATAAATTCGTTATGCCTTTCGTTAAACTGTACTAAAGGGAAGAGGGAACCTTTCTCTATTATTGATTCTCATGGGCAGTCTAGCATGAAATTTTTGATGTAGTTTTTTTGAGGATTAAAAAGTTGAGCATAGAAATGTATTATTGATTGTGCAGTGCAAAGTACAGCATACTGCTCATCCAACTCATATATTATTGACTAAAACACTCAACAGTTCTAACCTTTCGCTCAGCTGCTCCAAGGTAATTTTTTTTCATGAGGATGTCAAGGTACTGTGTTTACAGATTGTACTGCCCAGGGAGTTTGGAAAACTCACGGAGCAGCTACCAGAGTTGTTTAAAAATGCTTTGTTGATAATCTTAAAGTCCATACATTCAAAGAAGGACTATTTGGGGCAGAAAGACACCTTGCATCTCATTTGCATGTTATGCGGAAGACGTAGCTGATGGAGCACCCGATCCATATTAGCCAACAGAAACTTCATAACTGGTTAGGCACACAGGTGTCAATCATGGGTCTGCAAATACTAGTCTGCATGCTAAATACAAAAGCAAAAGTTGCCTGACTTTGCCACTGCTATGCCTGGAACAAGAGTGGCATGAAAGGGGGATTTATGCGTCAGGCAGTACCTCTGGGATCAGCACCTCGGTGGCTTTTCCCAAAGTCTGGAGCATGTTATGCACCAACAATTTGTCAGAGCTGAAACTGAAAGTATGATCAGCACAAATGAGGTCAGATCCTGTGGTTGTCTCCATGTTGCTGGATCCTTACACCTCACGGATTTGTCTTCTGAGCCATGGTTAGATTTTGCACGCTGCATTTTTCTCCTTTACAGAAGTATCTAAAATAAAGTATATATACGTATATATTACATTTGGTACAAGGGGATAAAATACTGGATGACGAAATTTAAAACATAGAGTTACTACAGAGAATCCCTTCCTGAAGTGGTCTGAGGCTTAGAAGAGGAAGGGGATAGGAACATGACCTTTCTATCCTGTGATCTGTAAGCAGAAAAAGCATCTTTTATCCATAGAAAATTAGTGGAAATATATTTAACAAAACCTCCTTTCTACAATTAACACCTCGCAGAAATCCTATTGGAATATTATAAGTGCAGACCAGAATAAAAGCCTAACTCTACATAAGGACAGAAGTGACAAAAATAGCATCACTAGGGTTATGGCTACTTGACAGGTTTCACAGGATGATTAATCCAATAAAAGAAACAAACCCTTAATGTTGCAGAATTGATGAAGAAGTCTCTTTCTTGAGTGTATCAATTCACAAATGTCTCTAAACACAGGCTAGCAGCCCACACACAGAAAGACTATAGAATATTTGTCATCATGTTTTTCATGAATGATGTGAGCATTTTAAAATAAGCTGAAAACTCTTCAATTCTTTGTCCTTAGAAGGTATTCAAAGGTAGGTCTATCACAAAAACTAAGTTAGAAATCCTTAAGATACAACTTTTAAAATGTCTTTTGTCTACATTTGGCATCATGACTTTTATGTTGGTGGAACAACGCCAAGATGAAAAACTAGAAAAAAACCCAAAACAATTTCCCAAGTACCAGGCCAGCACCACAAAATCACGGACTTATCAGCGGGGCTTGACTTGCATGGATTGCTTTGCCATTCAGAAAAGACTACTCAGATGCAGGACCAAATAGCAAACTACTCTGTAGATATAGTATAAAGCAAAATTAGAAAATTCATTGAAGTCAATGTGCTCTGTGGCCTGGCTACAGAACTATCACAACCAGTCACACAACTGGTAAAGATTTTGGAGCGAGTGCTCTGGCATTCAGTGATCCTCCCTCTCTGCTTAGCACTGGTGAGGCACATCTGGAGTGCTGGGCCCATATCTGGGCTTCCCAGTACAAGAGAGACATGGGCATACTGGAGTGAGTCCAGCAAAGGGCCACTAAGGTAATTAAGGCAGTGCAGCATCTCCTATATGAGGAAAGTCTGAGAGAGCTGGGACTGCTCAGCCTGGAGAAGAGAAGGGTGAGGAGGGTCTCGCTGATGTGCATAAATAGCTGGTGTGAGAGTGTAAAGGTGACCGACCCAGACTCTGCTTGGCTGTGCTCAGTGAGAGGACAGAAGCAATGGGCACAAACTGAAACACAGGAGGTTCTGTTCAAACATGGGAAAAAAAAGAACAACATTTCACTGTGAAGGTTATCAAGCACTGGAACAGGTTGCCCAGAGAGGTTGTGGAGTCTCCATCCTTGGAGATACTCAAAACCTGACTGGATCTTGTTCTGAGCATCCCTAGACAATCTCCAGAGATCCCTTCCAGCCTCAAGGATTTTGTTATCCTGTGATTTCACAGTTCAAGCAAGCAGCACTGAAGATGCTGAGGCAGGCAGAATGGAAGGAGAGAGGCAATAGGAGCATCAGACAATGAAAATAACACATTTAAGCATCCATTTCTTCCTTTACACTGATATAAAACAGAGCAACGCCAGCGAGCACAAGGCAGTTGTACTGCTCCAGCAGGCAGAGCTTGCAGCAAGCAAGCTCTAAAAGATTAACCAGCTCCTGGAACAGCATATTAATATCTATACTGACTGATCTGCAATTCCTGCTTGCTTCAAGGACCAGGTACCTAAAGACCCACATTACCTTAGACTTAGTGTTTCTAGACGTGTCTGGAGAGGCGGTGGAGGCACCTGAATAGAGAACACAGCGATCCAAGGCGTGGGCAACCCTCCTGCCTACTGCACGCGTAGTTCAGCTACGAAAGGCTGCATTAGGTGCTGAGTGCAGAGGCATCAAGGAGGTCACTGTCTCATCCAGCCAAGTATCACTTTTCTTTTTCCACCTCTCAGTTGTCTTACACCACACACACCCCCCCCACTCTCCCCGCAAAAATTACGCTTAAAGAACCCCTCTGTGTCCCACTTGGAAGCATGCCTTTGCACTGCAACAAGGGACATAAATACTACCGCTGCTGGGCTTTGACCAAGTACCTATTTTAAAGTTGGGAGGGAATTTTGCCAACCAGCAATCAGGACTGGCTTTTCACCCCTCCATATCTCGTGCATCAGAGAGACACTGCTAAGTTAACAGCAGCGGGACAGTGCAGGTTGCCATACTGCAGGCAAGAAAGTCGCTGCTCACAGCTTGCGGCCTGATGCAGTGGAAACCAGAACGGGATGACTGCCAGAAACCAGCAGCAGCAGGGCTGCTCTGGCAGCTGTAGGAAGGGGGAGACCCGAGACATTTCCATAAGGAGATTTATCTACTCTGGTTACTTCTGCTTCCCAAGCCCCTTACATACACAGGGAGGCAGCCGGGGAAGGGCAAAAGAGGATCCATCTCACACAACTTGCCGAAAGCAGCTTTTAACCTCACTGGATCTAACCGAATCACTGGGCTCGGCATGTGCATGTACATAAAAATAAAGATGATGTAACTAGAATGGCAGGATGCGTGTGCACCCCATCTGCCAGGTGGCTGTTCCCCCTGCTCAGTTCCAGCCGAGCTACAGGGAAATGGGAGCTGCATACAACTGGATAAACTGGGACTGGGTAGCCATACAATGGCACTGTGAGTGCGTCTCCAAACTGGCTAGGAAAACTTCAGTGACACATGGATTGAGACAACAAACAAAACTACCTACAGTCTTATCTCCTGTAGGAAGCCTAGACCATCCTCCCACTCCCTTTCATCTCAGCCTTAATAAAGATATGTCAGATTTACAGGATCATCTCTCCTGCCTCTGCGTCAGTGAAACTGGACTAGATTTTGCAAGTGAATCTCCCAGATAAGAAATGCAAATCAATTTGTCTCTTTTTCTTCATTGTGCCAGTACCCAAAATATGTTCTCTGGGATTAAGCAAAGGATTGGCAGGCTGCATGAAGGCTGCGGGGGAGAAGGGAGGGGGCAGAAAGGGTGAAATAAGGGGTAAAGTGAGGAACCTGCAAACCCAAAGCAGTTTGTGGGAATATTCAGTGCTTCATTTCTTCGCAACATCTTGGAAGGAAAATGAAAAAGCAACTGCTGAGTGAGCACTGACAGCAACTTAAAGCAGCAGCCATCACCTGAAATACCCAGGTGGCATTTGCACTCCTCTTCGTTTATTTTTCAATAGTAAAATCTCCTCTTTGTGATTCATTACTGTTCTTTCAAGTTTGAAGAAGTATTTTCGCTCTAACAGTCACTGAGGAAATCTTCCACAAGAAGAAAGAGAACAGGATCCAAAGAAGAAGCAGAGCAAGGAGATTCACATATACTTCTAGATTATTTTTATCTAAATGTGTATAAAAAAAGAAAATCACACCCCACCCCCAAAAAAAAAAAATCTTATCTCCTCTGAAACAGTTTCTGCTTCCTGCTCATTTGTCTTGCAAGACAGCAGAACACCTTCCTCTTACTGAAAGTGTTTAGTGGCTCCAGGCATCTCAAAAATCTAACATGATGCACAAGCCCAAAGCACTGCTTTTCTTCTTGTGAAATCTGGTATGGCCAAAGAACTGACATCACCAAACACAAACTAAGAACTAGCTAAACAAGGTTAGAATGCTGCTTAAGTTGAACTGCAAAAGGCACCTGCACCCTTCACGTCAGCATCCCTTTCTTCTGGAACAAACCAGAACCAGCTGAGATCCCAAAAGCCTTATTCATTGTCGGTTATTTACTGCTATTGTACTGTGGCATCGAGAATTACCAGTCTAGGGCATTATTTCATTACAACCTTGTACAAGTGTGCCCAGGTGGCCAAGGGGGCCAGCAGCATCCTGGCTTGTGTCAGGGGTGGTGTGACCACAGGAGCAGGGCAGGGATGGTGCCCCTGTGCTCGGCACTGGTGAGGCCGCCCCGCGAATNATTAGGAAAAATTTCTTTACTGCAAGAGTGGTCAGGCACTGGAACAGGCTGCCCAGAGAGGTGGTGGCGTCACCGTCCCTGGAGGGATTTAAAAAGACGTGTAGGCATGGCACTTCAGGACATGGTTTAAGAGACATGGTAGTGTTGAATTGACGGTTGGACTTGATGATCCTAGAGGTCTTTTCTGACCTTGATGATTCTATGAAGTATACAAGAGAAACAATATCACTGGAATCCAATAACAAAGAGATATTGGAACAGTTTTGATCATCATGAAAAGTAATAGGCAAAGGTTTTGTCTGAGAAGAGGTTGGAGGAAGAGAAGGCAGGCAGTGGGGTAGTTTTCAGTTTGCAGCGTATAACATTCCCATGCATAACATCTTTGCTCTTCTTTTACTTTCTGTGATAACCACTATAGCTTCTCCTTCTAGAAACTTGTGCTGTGAGGATATGACAGAAACTCCCATAAAGTGTGAGGCACACACATGCAGCTTAGAAATTATTGCTAGAAAAATACAGGTATAAAACAGTTCTTATTATCCTTTGCCTCTTTAAGCAAAATGAAATACACAGATTTCTCGTTGGCATGAGCCTGCATAGTATGCAGCAGGAATGGTGATTTTTATCCACTCCTGAAAACAGATTTATATCTACAATCACAACAGAAGCTTATTGTGTTAAAGCTGCCACTTCTTCCATCTCCCCACCCTTCCCAAATATCTGTTTTAGGAATGGGTCAGACTGCTTTAGTCTGCATTTCAAACTGGCTTCCCATCATATCTAAATGCTTGGTGCTCATAACTTTCATGAAAACTGGGGAGGAAGGGGAAGAAAAAAAAAAACCATCACACAAAAATACCCCAACCAACCTGAACTACCTAGAGCAGCATTAGCATCCCAACTGCCTTAATGATGTGATACAAAACACTGCGGTTCAGAGAAAGTGTACACATCAGCCAGACACACAGCTACACTGTTAAGTTGGCTTGCCTCTATCCCATGCTGTAGCTCTGGGGAAAGTCTGAACACCAGGGGAATAGGAAAATTTTCCTTTTATTTCCCAGCGTGAAACACCTGTCTGAAGTTTTACAGGCTACTGCCAACTGCCCCACAGGTTTGGAAGGGCCAGGAGTCCAGAAGCCTGGGTGCTAGCTGGGCAGGGCAAAGATAGCAGACCGATTTGGCTAGATCCTCCTTCAGCTGCCAGCACCCAAAGGGATGAGCAACACAATACTCTGAAAAACCATGAGCATTAAATATGGTCTAACCTTGCACTTACTGGCAAATTCATTATATGACTCCTCCAGCCCAATTAAACAGCAGCTGCTGACTGATTTGCATGCACCACCACTCAGTCCATGATTACTGCTGACATAACATGAGCTGTACAAAGTCTTTTTTTCAGGAAAGGAATGTGTAAGCGGAATAAAGGCAGTTGGCTTTTATTCTAAAGAAAATGCTGTGCATCAAAGCTATTAGATTTGCATTGCACAAGAATTACTCCAATTAATGGCTGAATCTTCAATGCTGCTATTGAAAAAAACAAAACAAAACATTTTGCTACCAAATGGGAAGGTAAGGCCAAGTGACAGGGTAATGAATTTATTTTTATTAATCAGGATTCAGAGGGCAAACCACAGGTTTTACTAAAATGCTGCTTATTAAAATAATTTTCCAATTGAACAGCTCATTGTATTTACCCAGCATTGCAAAGGTGCCTGCTAGGTCAGCCCAGCCTAGAAGAGAGGTGTTTTTAAGTCTGCTAACTAGTCCAGGCTGTCAAAAAAAGCTTTGCACCTAATCTAAAATCTTTTAAAATAAAACGGTACAATCCTGAGCCCACTGAAGTGGACAGCAAAATTATTAGCCATGCTGTGCCAGGATTTTAATCTTTTAAACACTATGGCAAGCAAATATTCATGTTGGATATGGAGTTCTACAAAGAAGCAGTAAGAAGGTTCAGAGCTCCCTCTCAGCTCCACAGCGCAACTTGCTGCAGAGACAGCTCCACCCCTAAGCACAGAAAAAGTGAACTACGCTACAAAATGGTTAGCTTTTAAGTAGTCAAATTAAGTAATGCAATTTTAGGGCCAATTTGGCAACATCCCTAGACCATAAAAACCCATATGGGAGCTTTGAATTTGGAAGAGTTCTTGATACAGTTTATAAGCAAGAGGGACCTATAAAAACCTTAATGACTTAAAATGACCTTTTGGATGGGCAATACCACTAGAGAACTAAGCCATTGAAAATTCTCACAGTTACAGTATATGCTACCATGGAATTAATAGTGATTTTTCCACAGATACCCAAGTTAAAACAAAGTTTACCCCAAAAGGGTGGACATGAATACTTGCCATGTGCTTGGTGCAATACTCTCGAATATATGAGGTGACCCCGTAGGTAAGGGAATAGGAGAAAAGTCATTGCAGTCAATTCGCTTCTGACAAAAGTCAGGCAGGAAACAAAAGATGAGACACCCTGTTTAGAAGCGGCCAAATAAGCCTCCTACTGTGGAGACAACTTGCAAAATATTGGAGTCTGATTTTTGGCTGCATGTTTTTACAGTAGTCTCCACTCAGAAACCCATGACAACATGGGCATTCAGGATGAAATGGAGGAAAGAAAGATATTTTAACATGGTATTTTAATTTCAAGCCAGTGTTCCAAACAGACACAAATCCCAACCAACTCTAAATGCTTAAATTCAGCATACATTTAGCCTAAACAAACTAATCGCTGTCAGGGATTAATTGCCTTCAGGAAATGCTTGTCTTACTCTATTGACTGGAAAATAATCTATAATAAATCCTTATGTTTTAAACAAATTGTCTTCAGAGTTTTACTGGCACAACCTGCTGGGGACAGAAACCAACAGCCACTGTCAGCACTGCCATCAGGACAAACATCAGCAGATCTGTGACCTCGGATAAGCCACTATCAAGAGTATCAAGAAGAAACAGGTTCTAATATTTTAGCTCCTCAAGGCCATTCATGGCAAGATTTGGTACAGAACTATTAGCCAGTTTTATCAACAGGGGAAATGGAATATTGACTACAGGAAGGCTGATATGGTGCTGGTAGAGAAGTAAGCCTCCTGACCGCCACTGTCCTGCTTGTCCTTTCTATAGGATAGGTTAAGAAACAAAAAAAAAAAGAAACCAAACCCAAAGGCTACAAGATACGCAAATCTTAAAATTATAATCAAATCAGCCGTGGCATTTAAAATAAAACCCACAGAATTTCCCATGTTCCTTTCTCTCCAGTCTTTTAATTATTCATACCCAACATCAGAGTAGGGAGAGCTAAACATTCAGGAGCTGAAAAGGTTGACAGGGACAGTGGTCTGCAGGAAAATTAAAGGGATTTCTTGCTCTCCTTCAGCTGGAAATACAGGTGCTGGGACCCCATCTAACAGGAAAGTCATCTGGGCTAAAGAGAATAGGCATATGGATTGATCTATGCCAGAATGGGAACTACCAATGATGAGAAATCGCTAAGAGAAGGCAGAAGAGCATGAACTGCTTTGTTACTCTTCATAGAGATATATCTCAGGAAACCTGGTTTTTTGCAGTTGTGTCTCTACACACAGTAAGTATGGGATCACGGGTATTTTTTGCATATTGGCACACATGGGAGGCTTATGGTTCAGATCATCTCGATTCCTTCAGCACCAGTGACCTCAGAAAACCCGAGGAAAGCAAAGTGAGGACATCCAGCATTGAGCTTGACTGCCCTTCCAGAACTCAACCAAATTAAACAGAAGCAGAACTAAGCAGCTCAATCTTTTCACACTTTCCCTTTTGCCTATTCTTCCTTCTCTAATAGGAAAAATTCTTTACTTAGGAAAAAAAAACCAACAAAACAGCAGCCCTTTGTTCAATGCTCAACACACTGCTACCCACTCTGCTAATGCATGCCACCTCCTGTACCCTCCTGAGAGTCTGTTTCACAATGCAGACAAGTGTCTGCTGGCAATCCCAGCACTCACAAAATCATGAGTCAGGTATTAAAATCTATCAGATTTTTAATACCATATATTAATGGATTCCTATTTGTCATTTGGATATGGATTTATTTTATTTCAGCTGTTAAACTGCTTAGAAAACATACCTTTGAGTTCATCGCCTTAGATAGGAGATGGAAAATGGACCTGCCATTTGATATCAAGGTTGGCCAAACTAGGAAAGGACCCATAAGGCTCCATAAAAGCCATAGCTGTAGGCTGTGATGGTTGCTCAGTGTAAGGGGTGTTTGGTCACTCCTAGCAGCTAGGCAGCTTCAGGCCTGACTTACAACCTTTTTGAGGTTGTAATGTGCCTGTGCCTTTTGCCAAAGGACTTTCCCGCTTATCTCAACATTAAGATAATGAAAAACTATATGTAGCCCATCAATTATTTATGCATTCTCTATTAATATATCAAAGTTTGTGTGCATAAATAAACCAAATTAATTAGAAACTCACAATTTTTCCCCCCTCAATATTTTCCTTTGACACCAGTCCTACTTAGAGACCCTCACATATGGATCTTTATCTGTCTGCCGTAAATCATTCAAAGTGATGTTACAGCAAATAGAACAGCTTTCTCTTTACATCCAGTAGCATCAAATACACATGTTGAGAAATCAGCGATATACATTTGGCTTGGCAGAGCTGCCGGTGCAGTACCTGAGCTTTGGCAGGGAAAACTCATCACTTGGCCACCAGCACTGAAAACAAAGACCAAGAGTCATTCTAGTTACACAGTACCACGACAGGAAGCAGACACAAAGGTGTGGCTGTAGGACACTGGCACCTCTTTGGTAATTATGTACTTCTATCCAGTACCTGGCATCTTTCATATATGCACAGCTCACCACTTTTTGATTCACAAAGGCATAATTAAAGCATGCTCTACCAGCAAAGAAAGAGCCAAATGAGTCACACAAGTGAATGCATTTATGTTACTACCTTGTCTCTACACTAACTATATGTCTGCCTGTTTCTTTTTTTATTCTCGAATAAATTTTTTTTTAGTCTCTTACTTTATTTCTCTGCTCCCCATGCTCAGTTTTTTCTTCTAATCTTCTCCTTCTTGCATCTGTAATTATCAGTGCTCGATGCCTTCATACGGACCAGTATCTAGCCTTGCATAGCACACTCACTGTGCTTTAAGTTGGTAGGATTTGTTTGGACTCAGTACCTACTCCATAATTCTCCTCCACCCCAGGAGTTGTATTCTGTTCCCCATAAGCCTACTGGGAATTACCTTAGTGCTCTTCTCTAGGCTTTACACACATCACACTCTGGTCTGTTCCCATACAGTCTTTTGCAGTGCAGAAATAGTTACTATTGTTTCAGCATGAACTTCTAGTAATCTTTCTGTCTCTGTTTTATTAAGCCTTAGCCACTGAGGGCCCTGCCCCAGTCCTTAGGAAGTTCCTTCCTTAGGTTATCAGTTGCTGCTTCTTCCCAGTTTCCTTTTCCCCAGCAGCTGAATATCTCTAGCTCTTTCAGTTTCCTTTTGGCTTGGGTTATACTACTCACACAGCTAGGAATAAGACTTTCCCTTCTCATTTCCATTTATTTACACCCTTCAAGCCACCCCAGAAGTCCCCTTTTTCTGGCAGATTGCCCTTTTTGAGGAGCAGCAGGAGTGGGGCTACCCCAAGGATGACCCTGTACTGCCAGGCACAGTTCTCACGGTACCTGAGTGGAGTCGACACAGCAGGGCCAACCACAGTCCCATGCTCAGCAGAGACAGCAAAGGAATCAGCCAGATCTCAAGTCAATCCAGGAAACCCAAACAGCAACTCAGGAGACTAGACTGAAGACAGGACCCCCACGGCAGAGTACTGACCAAGCCCTGAACTCAGCTGGAGCACCTGGGCCATAAGCAGTGGGTGCAGGATCCAGGTGAGGCTGCTCAGGGCAATTAAAGCCCATTAGTGCCCTCAGGGCCCAGACAACCTCCTCCCCATTTACAAAGCAACCAAAGTTTTTTTGAAATTGTTTCTGACAGCATTATGTATGATCAAGTACCATACTCACTGCACAGTGACAGTATAGATGGCAGCAACACCTCTGAGTTACGCAGCTTGGGAAAAATTAATTTTTAAATTACAACCATTGATCACCAGCTGTAACGTTTTCTATTGAAAATTTAATCAATAATAGGGGAAGTAGAAAGTTTTATTAAACTGGATCAATAAAGGCAACCATTAAATGTGCCATTTTTGAGAATATTATCTTTTCAGATTGTTTGCCAAACAATTATTCTTTTTGACAACGCATTTCAAAAGTTGCATTACAAAAATGACAGCGCTTTATTGTACCACTCTGAAGCAAATGTAAGTAGTCCCCTCTGGTGAGCCTTCTGACTGAGAGTATGTAAATCACAAAGTATATTGACTATCTTCATGAGCATTCAGCCTAAAGAAATGCCTGTCCACGCTTATTTTTTTCTTGAGTAGGCTTTCACTGGGGCAACTGATTGAGGGGAGCCAGAGATGCCAGCCTCTCTAGCTAGAATGGGAAATGCTCTTCTTACATCTCTAAGAGCTTGTTGCTGTCAGTGTGTTAGTCTGTATAGCCCTGGACAATTGCTATTAAATTAGATGAATTATCTAGCCTATCATCCCTTTTGGAAATTTATCCACTTCTAGAGGAAAAATATACACAAGTACTTCTCAAGTCTTATTCCTTCCTGCTCTTCATCTTCTTTTCTGCTTACAGACTTATTCAATGACACCTAGAGGAGAGCTGTCCCCTGTCCCCCTCTTTCCCCATTTGTCCCCCTGAAATACCATTAACTGTTTCTTTTTCCTTTTCTGTAAATTAACTCAGTCCAGTCCTGCCCAATAGCTCCATGCTCCTTGCCTTTTAGCCTGTTCCCTCAACTGCTAACTTCTCTCCCATGATTTTCCCTTTCGTTCCCCAAAGTGATCCTTCTTTCCTAAACAAAGCTTCCACAAAGCTCTCCTCCCTTCCCCTTATATGCCATGCTCTGCCTTCCCTCTCACTTGGCTTTCTCTCACTCATGTTCTCTTCCCTACTGCACCTCTGGAGAGACATCAGCTCCCTCTGACATCTTTCCAGGGGAAAATCTATGGCAGTATGCATGTAAAATAGTTGTTAACCATATTTTTCTCCATTAGAAAGACTAAAAATAAAGACTAAAATCTTGTGAAGATGGAGCATACAACTTTGTTTATCACCAGAAATTATTTTTATCCCAACAGGTTTGGTCATTCTCTGCAGAAAAATGCTCTGCAGTTCTCACATTCAGGATATGGCAGTGTTTAATAACACTGCACAGGAATGAATCTGAGATTAAGCTTTAATGGTTCTCTGCAGATTTTAGCAGTTTCCAGCCAGAATAATTGCATAAGTGGAGTTATGAAAGGGAAATGCAGAGTTTATGACTTCGCAGGAAAAATATATTTTTGAACTTGTAAACATTTGTCGTGGTTTAGCCCCAGTCAGCAACTAAGCACCACGCAGCCGCTCGCTCACTCCCCCCAGCCCTGCGGGATGGGGGAAGAGAATTGCAAGAGTAAAGAACAAGGGAGAGGAACAAAACCCAGAAAAATCACAAGTGGTGCAACTGCTCACCACCCACCAACCGATACTGTCAGTTCCGAGCTGTGATTGCTGCCCGCCCCAGCCAACCCCCACCCCATCTTGGGAGTGACCTCAGCAGGGGCAAGCTTGCAGGGTCCTGTCCCCCTCCTGCCAGAAGGATGGTCTGCCATTTAAGGCAGCTCAGCAGGGAGGAGCCTGGGGGTGATCATTGCCTACCCCTGTGATTGAGGGTGATCACTGCCTACCCCTGTGACTGGGGGCGATCACTCCCTACACCTGTGACTGGGGATGATCACTCCCTACACCTGTGAGGGGCTGTGGCCAGCCTGACTCTTGCTTCTGGAGTGGGCTTACAAAATCAGCTCAGCTAAAGGAGTCTGCGCCTTCCATCCCTGCACCCCCCCAGTTAATATACTGGGCAGGACATCATATGATATGGAATATCCCTCTGGTCAATCTGAATCGGCTCCAGTGAAGAAAATTAACTCTATCCTGGCCAAAACCATGACAACATTCATCCTAAGGCCCTCCTCTTTCACTTGCTCCATTTTCTTTCCAAGTAATTCATATCCATGTAGGTTTATATTCTGCCTCCAAATTATTTCATTGATATTATGTTGACTTTTTCTGAGTACTAATAAGGTGAGTGTGATGCAAAATTATAACTCTGCTCTTTGCCTGAGCCAGGAGACGGAAATGTAAGAATCAAAAATCAGTGTCAAAGATATTGGATGTAACTACACTGGGTAATTATTTAAAATTATTGTTCCCTTTTTCAGGCACTTTGTGTACAGATTTATAAGAAAAATAGAGCGTAAGTAAGATGTTTCTCGTATGGTGCTGAGTGTGCAGCCATCCATGCGATTCACAATCAGTTGCATATCTTTGAATTCCCTCTTTTCTTGCAATCACAGCTGCATCCCACTTGAGACTGCAGCTTCTCCAAGACAGTGTATTAAGCAAGAGAGTATAAACAGCAGAAGAGTTTCTTCTAACCTGTATCTTCTGATTTGCTAAATCAAAAGGAAAAAAAAAAAAGACACCACCATATCAAAATATTACCTCAAACATATACCCCCTCAAGATTTAGATTTGGCCACGAACATCAGTCTCAAGAGGGAAAGCAGATGTTTTAAAAACAGAATTGGAGAGAAACTATCTAAGGAAAAGAGGTTTGCCAGTGAAATACAGAATATAGTTGACTAAGTATCATTAATGTCTTTATAGCTTTCTGTTTAGACATCAATAGCCAGGGTTGCCTTTGCCCACAAGTAAAAATCTGAGAAAGTTGCATAGATATCCTAAGCTAAATTTTCAAAGTTCATTAAATATGAATGAGAAAGGAAATGTCTGAAAAAAACCTCAAGAATTATAGAAATTAGTTTACTAGGATTTATACTGCCAGGGCAGTAAAACATTGAACCATAGAATCGTATAGGTTGGAAAAGACCTTTAAGGTCATCGAGTCCAACTATTGGCCTAGCACTGCCAAGTCCACCACTAAGCCATGTCCCTAAGCACCACATCTACATGTCTTTTAAATACTTCCAGGAATGGTGACTCAACCGCTTCCCTGGGCAGCCTGTTCCAGTGCTTGACAACCTTTTTGGTGAAGAAATTTTTCCTAATATCCAATCTAAACCTCCCCTGGTGCAACCTGAGGCCATTTCCTAAATGATTAAATTAACTACTACATGGATTATCCTGGTGTAACTTCCTAAATGTTAATTCAGTTAAGGGCAGCCTCAACTACCAGAAAATGCAAATTCTCATGGGGTTCATTTTTTTAGCTACTTTCTCCAGCTACTAGTAAACTGTTATGTATGCTAACATTCGGTCTCATGCAAGGAGCAAGGCTCTCATATCCACTGTGCAGGATTATGCAATGTAACTCAACTGAAGGATCTCAAAGTTACTGAAGTTCCCCAATGTCTTTCAAAGCCAACCTACACACCCTTTAGCTTCTGAGGTGGTTCCAGTTTAATCCTCTGCACTCCTCCAGTGGGAAAAAATTGCAAATTCAAAGCAGGCCATTTTCAGTGCATGGTCTAAGTGACCATGGTTTGTCAAGAATCATTAATTCCTGCTGCTGAAGGAGAGTGAATCTCTGTGTTGTGATGAATGCTCTCCCAAAAAGCTTGTGCGCAGTAAGGCACCGGCTCGCTGGGTGCTGACACACTGGCCCGTGCAGCTGATAAACAGGACCCCGGTCACAAACATTTCCATGGCAGTGCTGTCGCAAGCTACTTCTGTCGCCTCCCCCGCCTCTAGCCTCTGATTCCTGTCACAGCTCACACAAGTATGATTTGATGAGCCAGATCAGGCTTATTTTTATCCTGGATCCGTTCCCCAGCTTCATTCACCATGTGGCCCAGCAAATGGCTGTCCTGGCAGAGTGCAGCAGCTTGAGCAGGGGTCAGGGATAGGGCCAGGCTGGTGCCCAGAGCTGACTGGGGGCATGGTGGGAAGGCTGATCCCCTTGAGATGTTGCATGAGTTTCCTGCTGCAGCTCCCTTTGTCCCAGATACGTTGGTCACTAGAGAGAAGGTAGCTTAGGACTAGGGTAACCACTCAACGTTGCAGACACCTGATGCTGGCAGCATCAGGCCCCATTTGGGACCCTTCCTCCTATGGAAACGGGGTGGGAAGAGGCCAGAAACAGAGACAGGGGCTGGTGCTTGTGACTCCTATCCCTGCCAGGCTTGAACCTGTTTTTTTGGCTCTTATACAGGCAGTGAAGGCAGCAGCCTGTCCACACCCCTCTGCCCCAGCAGTCACGGCTTGGCTGAGCTGCCTGCATGTAGAGCTGGTGCCACTGCCCTCAGCCTGCACCAAGACCTGTCCCCGTCCTGCTTGGAAAAATGCTCTGTCTGCCTGTGCTGTGCTTGCCTACTGGAGAGGAGACAGACAGACAAGGACAGAGGAAGAGAATCATCCAGAGGAGAAAGAGCAGGGATTTTAGACTTCAGTTAGACATTCAGCAAAGTATTGCAATATAAAAAAATGGCATTTACAACCTCACTAATTGTATTGTGTAATTTGAATACCATGAAGTAAATCAATAATAACATGGCTGGTTTATTCCATTTCCTTTTTTTTGTTCTTACTGACTGGAACATTTCAGTATTAACAAGAATTTTAGCACTGAGTAGCCTTGTCCTTATTAGGTATTTTTTTTAATAAATTTATAAATACATTAGAACTACCAGAGTCCAAAATTCAAATCCACAAAGTTTGTACAATGTGGTACTTCAAACATTGCTGTTTTACAATTCTGTGAAGCAATAACATCAGAGACAAGCACAGCGAAGCCCATCAGCCCTTTGAGCATATGGTACCTGTTTATAGCCAAAAACAAGGAGATGCCTCTGAGAGGAAACAGAAATAATGAACAATAACCCTTAGCATATTTAAAAGGAAAGCCTGCTAAGCAGTCCACAAATAGCTCAACACTCATACATTCCTATTTATCAGAATATATTTAAAATACTTTGAATTCTTAGTTGCTTTTATTATGTCATTAATTAAACACGAGTTGCGAACAAATGCCTGCAAGCATTCAATTGCAGTGTTCTACATTAAGTGGTATCTATTTACAGTTACCAGCAAGCCAAGGGTTTTTTGACCGGCTCAGCTAGATTTTATTTTTGTAGCAAAATGCCAGCTCAAGCTGGAAACATTACAAATAAAAACTAAAGGGCCTGGCTCACCATGGTACTATCTCCAAAATATACCAAGATAACGGTATGAGCTAGATCCCTGCCTTAGCTGCACATTCGCAACATATATATTTATTCTGGCACTCCTACAAGGTAAAATGGCTCTTGATGAGATTTGAAACATGCAGTTCTCTAGATGGAGGGGTCCTAAGGTGAGGACTCCATATTTGAATATCAGACATCTTAATAAAACGGTCCCACCTTATTCCCACATGTTATCACCTTTCCTGAGGTCCATCATGCATCATTAACACAGAAGTGGAAAGCAGCTGTTGGTGAAAAACTGTTTTTATCTTCTGCTTCCCTATGGGAGTCTAGCAGCCTTGAGAACAACCTCAGGTACCCATGGCAGATGGCTTTAAGTCGTCTGATCATTGCTACAGCTCCCATGAGGGCCGAGCTAATGCATGATGCAACATGGTCTCTCTTCCCTGACCCTAGAAGAGGCAGGTTAATTTTAGCATGTACCTCTTCTGATGTACAGGGATTAGAGATGTTTGATGAATATAGGTGATTCATAGGTCTCCAAAAAGTTTATATCCCACAGAAGAAAGAATCAGTGCGGTTGAAGCACTACACAGTACTTGCGCAGCTCAGAAAACTGTTCCTAAGCCCGTTTTAACAAGTGTTACAGAGACAGAGCCAGCATGCCGCTTGAGGACAATACTGTGAATACTCCTTCTTCCACTGCTCTTCACTGGAACTAAAACAAATAGTGAAAGAAAGAAAGAAAGAAAATCACAAATATTTTTGGAAAGACATCAGGGAGTGTATGACTGTTCGGCTATTATTTAACAATCGCTGTTATCATATATGTTTGGCCTGTTTGCACTCTACATCTCAATATTCAGGTATAATATTTCACTGACAGCAGTTTTTGCGGAAAGGAAATGCAGCTGTTGTATCAGTGGAAAATTACATAGCCTAGATTTCACATTTCCACATGCAATATTTTTCCCTGAAATCGCTATTATACCCAATAAAGAAATGAAAATTACTGCCCTATTTTTAAACAATAGCAGCAATTCAGTTTTAAACTTGGACTTCAGAATAACTCTTTTTCTAAATAATGGCAATCCTTTTAAAATCAGACAAAAGAGCTTGAATTTTTACTCCTTCCACACAAAAATTTATGCTGGAACAATATTACTGGAATATATTTGATTTAAAAAACTAATTTTCTTGAAACTGTGACATGCTTGTGCCTATTCAGCCAGCAGAAAACAAGGATCAAAATCCACCAGATAAAAAATGTCATGCATACCTCTAACCTAGAAGCTTAAGAGGCTTTTTTTTAGAATTCCCATGAATAGAAGCTGTTAAATGCAAACAGCTTCCCATGGAGTTCCCAGACAGATTCTTCACTTAAACATACAGTTTCTTTCCTAAATTTTCCTTTTGCTATCAAAATATGCTCAAGCCTTACAAAATCCACATGGAGAAGTGATATGCATTTGTACGTCTTTGAACCTTTTACACTTTCCAAATAAGAAGATGTGTATTTAATTTATGTTCTTGATTTTGAGAGATAATTTTTTAAGGGCCCAAAATAGTAATGGCCCTGATTGACTTCTGCCTGCCAAATCTGTGAATCACTCTCATTTCCAGTGATAAAAATAGAAAAAACAAGAGATCAAAAAATATCTCAGGAAATTCCAACTACTCTTCAACGTGCTACACAAGTAAAGGTGTAGGGAGAGTCCTTTCCAGAGGTGGCAGCTTACCACTACTAATACATTACATTCGCTGTGATAATCAGTTCCTTTGCTCTCAAACCTGCTCAAAATCTCAAAAAATAAAATAATATAACAACATAACATAAAAGTGAATACAGCATAATCAGCTCTAGCCCTAAATCCTGTTTTCAGTTAGATGCTACCCATTCATTCTGGCATCTCAACTGTATTACTGCCGTGATCTCTGTCTCCTGCTACAACTCGCGGCTCCTGGAAGCAGAGCCAGGCGCATCCCATGCATCTACACTGCTGGCTGTGGGTGATTTGTAGCTGATGCCCCACAGCCCATTCACACTGGGGGATGGGCTTCACCACACTCCAACCTGCAATGCCAACATCCTGCCTAGTTTTTGTAGTCATTGGAGAAAATCTGTGCTTTGGTGAATATATATGCACTTTAGGCACGTACCTTTAGATGAGGTGCATGATTGCATAGAAGAGGAGCAAATTTCTTTCTGTCTGTCAGCTGGAAAATCTGTTGTTCCTGAACTGATTGTGTTGTGGTGACATTATCCACCCACCTTGGACATCACTGCAGGCATGAGCGGCACCTGTGTGCCCGTTCACACAGCCCAGCATAAGGTGGTTGTTTCCAGTCTACCAGGCTGACTTTTCTGAGCCCTGGTACTGTTTTGCTGGGGTTTTATTGCCTTTCTACTCCCTCTTGCTGTTCCAACAGGTACAGACAGTTGGAAGCGGTATAGTCGGTTTTTCCAGTGCCTTCTTTTTGAACTCATTTTTACCTTTAGACTACTCAAAGCAAATAACAACATGGAAATAATATTTTTCTTTGGAAGACTTTTTCTGCCTTTGTAACTTGTAGGCAACAGATAGTTTATACAACACTTTTTTAGATTTCCTCCCTCAGACACTTCAGATATATGAAATCAGCAGCCCTGAGCTCTGATTGCAGTGCAATACAACTGACAGCAGAACCCACCTGGCAACTCTCAAATGTTTTAAAAGCACCTCTGCCTACCTCTTGCTCTCTCCACCAGACACTAGGTCCAGATTGAAACCCAGTGCCTCTTCTCTTGAAAGCTTATATGTGATCCAAGAAAGGTATTTGGCACTGGGCCAGAAAAGCAGATATTCTCTTTCCCTTATGAACTTGCAGCTGGCATGTACCACCACTCATCTTCCAATGCATGCAGCAAACAATTTGCAGTTTCTGCTGTGCGTTATATTGATAAAATCTGCTTGTCCACATCAAGATGTTCCAATCAGTTACTGTCTAGTTATTTTTTTAATGAAAATCCAAATGTGCATAGGAGAGACCTGAGTTATAGCCTTAGCCTCACATGTCGTCAGCAGCTGAGCACAGGCCCCCAGTGAGTCTCAGGGCTGAACTCTCGAATGGTCAGACCAAAGGCTTCAGGCTGAATAATGGCCCTTGGGGAGCCCCTGGGGTTATAGTCATAGTTTAAATTTCAGGAGGCTGAAAGAAGCACAAGTCAAGAGAACATTTGCTGATCAAAGCCAGAATCTTGATCATCTAACTACTCTTAAGTCTTTTAAATAATAATATTTTTAAATTAATTTTGCCCTGAATCCAAATGGCAAAGGGATTATTATTTTTTTCTAGTGACTCTGGCAAATTTACAACTGACTACATGTGTGTAAATATGCCGGGGTAAATAGTGTTTTACAGACTAGTCAAAAAGAGAAATTTTTCAAAGCATCAGCTGACAACGTCTAGTTTTAAATTATATGGCATAAGTGGAAAGCTGCTGCTTCTGGAATACAGGTGAGCTGCTTCTATAACACACCTCACCCAGTGGATTTCTAACACCCATAAACCTTGCAGCAATAATAATCAAAGCAAACAACAATAAAATAATGAACCATTAAGCAGAAAATCCTTTCAGTAGAGTTGAATATGTTGTTTCTGCTACTTATAATGGCTGAAATAATTTCTGGTAACAACCCTAGTTCCTTTTTTTTTTTTTTTGCATCTGTAATAATTTCCTCCCTCTGTCCTTTCCTAAGCTTTCTCTTTCAGAGCTTCTTGACAACAAAACCTCATTGGGGAATGACAGTAGTTTTTATTCATGGCAGCGCTATGTTTTCTTCTGCCATAGTTCCACTATTTCAAAAGAAATATCAGGCTATGAAGTTCACCAGACCATGAAAGAGAAGATAAGCAAGTTCCATTTAAATTTATACAGCCCTAATTTACAGGTTTTATTGAAATATTTAACTATATCTAAAAGTCTAATTTTTTGTCAACCACAACTTCACTCTCATGTGGCAATATGCATTGTAAACCATAAACTCTAAATAGAACAATATATTTTGCCTGGTTAATTTGTGAGAAATAGAAATGTTTACTTCTATATTTATTTCCCCGTTTAATGACTGCTGTAGCTTTACTGACTTACATTTCAGTTTGCAAACAAGTATACAGGAGTGCATTATTCTCATGTGTGCTATTTCAGTGCAAAATTCAAATGGGGGTTTCACAGGGTCCACGGTACAGAAGAACAGAGAGTCCCTGATCCCAGGATCCTGCCTGTTTAAAAAGGCAACCATCAGAAGGGAATACAGAGTACAGAGAGAAAATCTCATTTACTGCAGGCTGCACAGCAAGCCAGTGGCAGAGATAGGAAAAGGGCCACCTTTTCTACTACTTTATTCCTTATGCTAGACAGCATTCCCGGAATTTTCTTTTATTTTCTTTTTTTTTTTTTTAATTCTGTCATATAAACAAGAAAAGGTCAGTAGGCAGGGTCTGCAGTTGGAGCATGATGGGTGAAAACAGACAGATTAAATTTTGCAATCCATAATCACACTGCCCTGGCCTCCAGGAGGGCCCTCAGCTACCTCCTGCAAAGAACTCAGCTTCTGCAAATATTGGAGGAGCCTCCTGATCCCTTTGTGCTTAAACTGCTTTGTCGCTTTCCAAAATTGTCAATGGCAGGCAACAAATATCACACAGAGCATGAATAAAATCACAGTGTTAAATTATATCCAAGTCCCACACTTGCAGAAGTTCCTTGGAAACCGTATTTTGTCCTATAACCTATCTAGCCTTATCTATAAAAAGCTAAAAAAGAGAAATGACAGCAATCAACATTAATGTCACTAACCCACTTGTGGTTCTAGCCCAAAATGCCCCACCCAGACCCCACTACAGATAATACAAATAAATACATACTTGGCAAATGCTACAACCATTGCGGTTAAGCACTGGCCACAGTTCCTCCACCTTTCCTCAGCCATTATACCCGTGGGGGAATAGCACTGTCTTGTTGAAGACTTTCATCTTTTATGGTCACGTTCCCACTAGCTAGATATGTTTGACTGACTGTCTACTTGGTAACTCTCAGAAATAAGTATATTTCAGCATGCACAGGGACTGCAAAGGAGGCTGTGCTTTTGAGATGCAAGTTACAGGTCCATAACTAAAGCCACAGTGAGCTTAAATACATTTAAAATCTATTCTTCCTAAACAATGGCTGGCCCTCTAAGAGCCACTGGATTCGAATTCACGGAGTTGCTGCAGGTGCTTCTCTGTGGAGACAGCCCACCCAGCTAAGGATGGCATGCAGGGAGCAAGCATGTGTTTTATAGCACAGAGAAGCAAAAGAATCCCTGCAAGTCTACTGTGACCAGGGGAATAACTTTGCTATGAACTTCTCTTTGAGGAACACAGTTGTCCCCGCTCTTTGGTGGAGCATGGCAAGGACTTCGGTACAAGTTTGAAAACAACCATATGGCTTGAGCGTACTTTCAACTCCGCCGTCATTAGCGAGTCTAAAAGACTTGTCTGGGAAACCAAGCTAGTTCTGTGCAAGAAAATCTGTTAAAATATTGATTTAAACCCTAAGTAAAGACTCTTATAATTTATACTACAAATAAAACTGAACAATAAAATCCACAATTCAAGCAAAGAATCAGCAATAAGAAGTAATGAAGTAAAAATAATTACCAGCTCATCAGCTTAAAACAAGCAGGTTTCAGAAATTAAAATGGTGACTGTAAGGTAAAGAGCATGGTTGATTTTCAGCTACATGTGGCTGTGCCCAGGCAAGGGCAATGTTGTTTCATAGTTTTCCTGAACAGACAACACAGTAATCTGAAATCTCTGTGATTTAGAAAATTTAGTCTTACTGAGATGTGAGACTCCTTATAACTTTTAGAAACTTTTTCCTCAGCCTTATTATCTTAAATGCTTGATACAACTTGGCTTAAAACTTTTATCTTTTTTTTTTTCCCTGGAAGGTTAGGTCTTTGCAAAAATATTTTACAAAAGAGTTGACATAAAGGAATTTAAGGCAGTATTTACTACAGATCTGAGCATGCAGTTACTATCCCTTTAACTAATGCCCTTTTTTCATAATTGAGGTGATGCACTGGCATGAGAAGCACATACCTTCTCTGGTGTTTGCTGTAACTTCAGAGTTGCAAATCTGATGATGCTTTCTAAGCATAGCTGCTTAAGCTCTCACGAACAGGGCTGGACATTCTTCACATTCTTTGACTCTTATTATCTCGTACTGCTAGAATTTAATTTCAGGGGATCAAATAATATGGTCTCCTCTGAACATTCTAGGTGGTTCACACCTTTTGATAGAGCAAGACCAAAAACGGTCCAAGTACCCCAGCACCAAGACCTCAGTACCGTCTGGGGAAGGAAGGGTGATTTCACAGATGTAACTTCCTACTTGAAATTCCCAGTATGAGCTTCACTAGTAAGACTCCTGTGTTCTGCTCTCAACTACAATTCACTCAAGGACCTTCATGTCCCCATCCCCAGAGCACCCACCTAACCTGCTATTCCCCAACCTGTTGCACAGGTAAACATTCATATTGAAGTCTAGCTCTTTTTATCTGTCCTTATAGAATTGCAAACTAGTTCTCCCACATATCAAGCTTTTTCTAAATGCTAAAACTTCTTCATACAAGCCCTCATATTAATATCACCTGCAGATTTAATGAACAGACTGTCTTTTATGCTCCAGGCTGCTAATAAGAACATTGAGTATTACCTGGGCAGCCTACTGGGGAACTCGCATGTTACAGCCTTTCCATTCTGACAGTGAATCATTGATAATTGTTCTCTGAGACTCATTTCCCAATAAGTTTTGATCCCATCTAACTTTATTGTTATCAAACCATATTTCTCTGTCTTGCTTACAAGAAGTCACAGGAGATAGTAGTAAAAAACTAACGTCAAGATATGTGACATCTGCTGCCTTCTTGGATTTGTAGGAAGTTAAACAGGTTCCAAGACTCATTGTCCTGGGAATATCTATGCTGACTTTTACTCAAGTTCTTATTGACTTTCCTGTGCTTTGCAAATAGTTAGTCTGTTCCCCTGTTCATATAAAATATTTTGTAAGCATCTGGGAACACTACGGAACTGTGTATTGAATCACCTCCATTTGTGTCTTCCTGTCCTCCTGTGTCTTAGAAAACACAACTGACATGCACTCCAAAGTCATGAAATACCAGACCTCAAAAAGAAAAACTTTCCAGGTACAGTCTGACAGCTGTCTCTTTCAGTCAGAGGTAACTTAAATTCTTTGAAATTCCAGCACTACATTGTTAATAATCAATCGCCTTGCCATTGCTGTTAATTCTCCCCATTCATACCTCTCACATTTTCACACAGTAATCCTCTCAGCCTCCCTTAGAATATTAACAATTTTCTTAGCAGTGAAGAACAGGAAAACCACAAAAGATTTTGTTTCATTATAATCAAGTAAACGTCAGCTTCTAAAAACAGGTTGTATCTAGCTCTGTTAATATAATCGTTACCAGAGTAAAACACTATGAGTAATATCATACTGAATTTAATTAATTTGACAGTTATATCATTTGCTAATATTTTTACACTACAGCTACCACTGTACTCTGCCTTTGCTCATTACATTTAACATCTTTTATAAAACATTCACTACACACAAACAGCAATTTTACCTCTTCGTTACTCAGCACACATAGGAACTTACCTTAGAGCAGAAATAAAAAAACCCAAAACTTCAGAACAGATTAAGTGATGAAAAGGAAACCACAGTAACACAAACTTCAAGAACAAGCTCATTCTTCATGTTAACTGTTTCAGGGGCATTTGTTTTCTAAATACTTTGAAAAAAACTGAAGGAGATCAGATAAATGGTTTACAGGTTCAGATGCAAAATTACGGGAGAAAGTTCTTGTCTTTAAGTACACATCATAGAATCACCGAATCACATGTGCACACATGCACAGTACATCACCTTTGCAAAGACATCACAGACATATTCTGCTCATCCACTTGCTCATTACAAGAACAATATTAGGAATATTATTCCTACCATACTTTTAAATGACACTTTCAACTCCAGCAGAACACAATTTATCACTGTGTGAATGGGAGGCAGAATATGTAGCGTTCTTGAATATATTTTTCTTTGCAGTAAAAGTCATAACTGTAGAATAAAGGCCCAGCCCTCAGATGCTATAGGAAGAAGACAAACTAAGAACCTGCATAAACATAATTTCTTCATGAAATCACTAAACAAATTGCATAAAATGTTTCTTTGGGACACATCCAAGCATCTGATTTGTTAATAAACAGAAGCCTGAGTCATCCGTAGTTCTCAGAGACACGCAATCAACCTCAGCGGGTGTATTTCACTGAAATCAGAATTCTGGCTTCTTTTCCTGAGAAATAAGAAAAAAATTTAAGACAAGAATAAAAGTAGAGAAAACAACTTTTCTTTCAGCAATATTCTCCATGTAAAGAGTTAGCATTGCACTTATCAGACTGATGCTTAATATTAATTCTAATGCAAGCCTAACACTTTCTTTTCTAGCCATTTGCAATTATTCTTTCTCCACAGTAATCAATGAAGTAAGGCTACCAAACATTGCCTTAAATTTTGGTATGATTTAAACAAAAATTAGGTGCTGCTCATTTTAGTGCAGCTTAAAGGCTTGAAGGATTTGAACAAGGCTATATTGCCAATTAGTATATAAAGATAATTTGTGAAATCCTCAGGTGCCTGGGATGTGGAAAAGAAATACCATTATTTAATATACGCATTAAAGGAAGCACACTATTCAAGTGTGTCCCTGCTCTCTCCCACATCATGTACCAGTGAATGCAATGAAACGTGAGAGATGTAGCCAAAGGTGTGAACCTTGTATAAAGAAAGAATTGGAGTTAGAAACACTTGAGCTACAACACCCTGTGGTAAAACACAAAATCAAGGCATCATTAACATTTTATGACTAATTTCAGGAGGAAAAAAAAAAAAAGGTGTATTTTTATTTAGATATGTCTTTATATATATATTTTTGTATATAGAAATATACATTTTTGAGGAAAAGAATCCTGGAGTTTTGCTCAGATCACATTTTAAATACTACAAAAGGGAAGATAGGCAGTATCCCAGCTAAAAAGTTTCTGCCTGATAAAATTCTGAAAGACAGACTGTGTGAATGCACATCTTCTTTCTGCTTAACTGCTTTGAAGGAACATTGGTGAGTGTCAGCTGAAGGATAAAAGCTATTCTTTTTAATGAAATATTTTCATATTTATCCTGCCTACTTGCCCAGGATGCTTTAAAAGGGTAAATTACATCTTTCTCACTACATACACTTCTCCCTAACTGCCTGAAGGGTAAACCGTGACTGCAACTACACCCAGGTTTACAGGGAGTGGCAATACCCCTGCATACATCCAGCGCTATCCAGAAGGGCATGGAAAAAGTCTCCAGTCACTTTGGAGAGGTGTGAGTTCCCCTCTCTGCAACCCCATACCGAGGCTGACCTCGATTCAAAGGTTTCTCTCCAAGGGATGTTCCACATTGCCAGGGCAGCTGTTTTTACAGAGCTTCTGTTTCCATAATATGTCCAGAGTAGGTAGGGTAGGTTTTCAATGGGATTTGAGCTGCTAATGCTCTTAGATTCCCTGGAAAATTCCAGTCCAATGTCTTGACATTTGCAAAATTGATTTCATGCCATGACTTTTAGAGCCCAGGGTGTTGCATTTTTTTCTTTCTTTTTTTTTTTTTTTCTTCCAGGAGAAACTTGATATATGCTAAACTAGCAGAATCACCTGCGTGCAGTTTGCCTCATTAGTTTGCAGGAGTGCTTGGAGCAGACCCTGTACCCTGTAATGCTGTATCCAAGAGTAACAGAGCCAGGAGCTAAGGGGAATTTTATGGTTTGCAATTAAAACTTCCTAAATGCTATCAATTCAGTAGATTAAATTAGTGCTACTAAACGAAGCTCATCTTGAAATCTGTGCTGAGTGAGTATGGCACCTTTGTTTTGAAAAACACATTTACTCTCCTGGGTGTTTGTTGAGACTTGTGGACCATAAAGATGGACAGTAATTTTAAGCATTTTATTGAAATAATCTTTTAGAACATTTAATACAAATGCACACAGATGTACCCAGCTCAGATTGCACTCTGCTAATTATCAGCTTTTTTCCGCCAGTTTGCAGATGGTGGAAACTATCCTTATATTTTTCACATCTTGCCTATTTGCCCAGGATGCTGATATGAAGTAAATAGCATCTTTTCTTTTACGATATTATCACTATCTGTCATAGTTTAACCCCAGACGGCAACTAAGCCCCAGCCACTCACTCGCTCCCCCCGGTGGGATGGGGGAGAGAATCGGAAGAGTAAAAGTGAGAAAACTCGTGGGTTGAGATAAAGACAGTTTAACAGGTAAAGCAACAGCCACGTGCACAAGCAAACCAAACCAAGGCATTCATTCACCACTTCCCACGGGCAGGCAGGTGTTCAGCCGTCTCCAGGAAAGCAGGGCTCCATCACCTGTTAAAGTTACTTTGGAAGACAAACACTAGAACTCTGAATGTCCCCCCTTTCTCCTTCTTCCTCCCCCAACTCTATGTGCTGAGCATGACACCATACGGCGTGGGACACCCCTGGGGTCAGCTGGGGTCACTGTCCCAGCCGTGTCCCCTCCCAGCCCCTTGTGCCCCCCCAGCCCCTCGCTGGTGGGGTGGGTGAGAGGCAGAAAAGGCCTCGGCTCTGTGTAAGCCCTGCTCGGCAGGAACCCAAACATCCCTGTGTTATCAGCACTGTTTCCAGCACAAATCCAAAACACAGCCCATACCAGCTACTGTGAAGAGAATTCACTCTACCCCAGCCAAAATGGATACACTATCCTTGCAGTGCAAGATTTAATCAACTTTTATTAATTAAGCAAGGGACCAAATTTTCTGCCTAGTAACGTTGCTTCAAAGTCTGTGATCAAAAAACCATGATGACTTAAAAGATCAGAGAAAAAGCTAATAACTAACACTTCTGCATACAAATACAATGTAAAATTTCCATAGGAAGCACTACTGGACCAGCTTCTCATGGTAGGAACTGCAAGACTCAGTTTGCTGTTGCTGGGGTTTCTGCATGTATTTTATTTTATTTTTGTCTAAGGCTGATTTTTGAATCTTGGCATGTCTGGTCATCAGGGACATATCTTAGTGGAGGCAAACAAGAAAGGTTTTGGAATTGAATGCCACACATTGGAGGCATGCTGAAGATGGCAGCTGGTGCCCGGATGAATTTCAATAAACCTTCCTACTAGACAAGCCTTCCTAGATACTGACAGCACTCACAGCTTGGTTTTTTCTTTATGGATATTTAATTGACGAGGCTTGCATAGGATGATACCCTTGATACTGATCCTCAAACTTACTATTACAAGCAGGTTTAAAAGTAAGCTGCATTCATGGACACATTTAAGTAAATTTAAACAGGTTTTAAATAATTTGTCTCTAAATAATAAATTATTTTTCAATCACGTCTTTTACACATCATTAATAAGTGCCCTGATTACCAAAATGCCTGGTCAAGGTATTTTCTGTACACCTATACGCAATGAGACAACTGACACAGCTAACCAAATTTTGAGTTTGCATGTGTTGATCACCATTCTCTAATTGAAATGCAGCATTTAATGCTGTTAAATTTTGTTTGGTTATTTACAGAGTAGACCCATCATACCAAAGGTTATTGTTATATATGTAGTACAAAATATCTCTACCCTTAGCTAGCTCTATCATAACAATTAATAAATAAATTGGATATGCCAATCTTCTCATTATTTGTTACTCACCTCATGCCAGCTATGTGTTTATATGGTAATACTCAATTCTTAATGGCTCTCCAGCATTTTGTCACATGGGATTTAGCCTCACACTTTATTTTTGCCATAAGCAATGCAAAGTATGTCCTTTCCCCCAGTCAGTCTAGATAGAAGTGGTTCAGTATCTTTGTCTCCCCTCTTTAAATTTACACTGATATTTCAGTGTCCTTTACTATAGTTGTCTCAGGATAATATCCTCCCTGGAACACAGTCTGAAATTTATATTATTTTATACCTTTTCATTAAAAACTGATGGTAGATCTAGTGTAACATGGTATCCAAACATGACATAACGCACCAGAGTAGTAATTTGTATTCCAAAAATATCCAGTAATATTACATTTTTCAGTAGAAAAATTCCAAGGCTAGAAGACATACTCAGTAAAACTACCTGATCAGCTCTTTCTCTTCCTAGATAAAAAAAAATAAATCTATGTTCCCTTAGTCTGCAGAGTCTCCTTGTGAATGAAATTCAAAGGTACTGATCCTTTTCTGATTCAGGGAACCCGAGGACAGAGGAAATCCTCACAGTTCTAGAGAGAACTGTCTGCTCTGTCCCCATCCTGAGCCCCAGTCTTAGAGTCACAGAGAGACACGCAGGCAGAGAAGACAAATCCTGATCCACTGACACTAACATTAACATTCACTTTTTCACAGGATCACAGTCTGTAATGTGGAGGTTCCGCAGGACAGAAAGTAATTTTGCTAGGACACTGTTCTTTCAAAGGACTTGTACATCTTTCTCACTTGCCATCTCACTCTCAGGAGAGCATCCCACCACCTCAACTTGACTCCATGCCTGTTCTATTTTAACCTTCCTTCTTTAGGCTACTCTATATCTCACTAAGTTACCTCATTTGCAAAGGGATTTTTATGAGGAAATGCTTACAATGGACAAAAAGAACCCATACTGCACAAAGGTACCTAATTCTACCTCTCCTCACACAATGTAACCTCACCTTTGCCACAAACAGTCAGGCTCCCTCCTTTCAGGGCTTCTGTATCTCACCACCACTTGCTTTGTAGCTAACTCTGAATTTAGCTGTCTGAAACTACCATGTTTGAAAAATTGGCTCTAGAGGGAAAACATTTCAGTTTGAGGTAATGTTTTTAATTTCCTTTTGGTGCATGAAAATCATTAGAAAAGAGATATTTAAAATATCATTAATGAAACCACAGAGATGTCGTACAAAAGTAAAATAAAGTCCCCCGTTTAGATATTAGATTAACAACTCTTAATAAACTTACATAAAGTTAGTCAATCGATGCTATTCTCTCTCAGTAACCCCAGAGCAATTAAAATTCAGTGCTCTGCAAGATCCATTTAATGATTTGGCAAGGACTCTTTTGGAACCATATGCACAGTATTAGAATCAGAACATTGTACAGGAGCCTACATACATTATACAAGATTCCTACTGCAGCAGGTTTGCGGCTCCTTCAGACAAAATGACTCACCAAGAGACCCACCTATTAGATCTCAGATGTTAACAGGAGGTACATCCAGCAGCTTTTTTGAAGTCACTCCATATAAATGGCATAATGTGAACAAAATCATTAGAATATCCATCAACTGTATGATCAGTCTGATGGTGTGGATGTTGTGAGAAGCGTGGTTGTGAAAGCTAAAATAAGCACAGCTTTTCTTTGCATGCAGATACATTCTCAGAGGTCACAGGACTGTAACATGTAATTTTTCAATTCTTTATTGAAAGAGGACAGAATCATTCACAAACAAGCTTATTTTATCTGTCCCTCCAGCAGCAGCTGAATGTGTACAGCAATTACTTTTCAATATTAAAGTGCTTACAGCAGAATTCATCAGTACACATTGGTCTTTTTTAAAGCAGGTTTGAAGATAAAAAGTTCTTGAAATTGATGTAAAGCCATAATTAAAAACAAACTTAAAGACTAAAGCAGTTTTAGAAAAATAATTTTTTACAACCTTATTCTTGCGAGGATGTTTTCTTGCGTATAGTCATTTGCTGTGACTGGATGACGGTGATTATCTTTTGTACTTTTGTTTACATTCATTTACTGCTTATTATAAGAAGTACTCGGCAATCATTAAAAAAAGTAGGCTTTATGTGAAGAACATCTTGACAGTCAGTTCAGCTCACAGGAAGCCTGTGAAGTTCTATGGTGGTCTGTGATGGAGGAACACTTTTCTAGCACCCCAAAGTCAAAAGATATTATGGCAAAAGAAGCCTGAACCTACACTCTAAAATTTGTTCCTCACTCTCAGGAGGCCATAACTACCAGGAAATTTGCTTTCTAACAGAATAATTTGAAAAAGTGAAGGGCTTGAAAGTCAAAATTATGTCTTAACCTGCCAGTGGGTAAGATACTGACTGCATAATTAGTATTGTCCATGCTCCAGTGCCACTGCAGCTCCTTCATTTCTGGCGTAGGGAAGGAAGAGCGCCATGGTTATGAAGAACATTTATTTACCACTTAGAACAATGATTCTGAACTAACAGATCAAGATAAGAGTTTCGAGATAGTTCAGCTTCCTCTGTAGTAATATACAGGGTTGTATAGGGTTTTGTAGGGTTTTTTTTTGGGTTTTGTTTTTTCTTTAAACAGCATACTTGATGGTATCTGAAGGCTTTCTACAGCTCTGAAGGTCTGCCTTATTAAAGACTGAGGTCTGTGGAGAATGCGTTGTATCCCAGAATCTAATGGCTTCTAGATGCAAGGGAAGAGGCTTTGGCTATTTCCTAGCAATAAATCATGCTAAATATCTCAGCATTTAGTCTAACCTCAAGAGATAAGCACAAATGGTGATTTGTTGATGCCTGACCCAAGACACAAACCACAGAAAGTATTTCAGAACTTTTGGTTCTGACAAATAAGCTGCTAAAATAATCTAGAGAATCACACGTAATAATTTTGTGCTTTGTCAGGCTCATTTGAGTAGTATTTTCATAAAGGCAGCATTTTCCAAAGGGTCTGTTGTCCTAGTTCTAGAATTAACTGAATGTTACTTCTTTTTGTCTAATGCCTATAAGCCTAATTTAAATAGGAATGCATTTCAGGTCTATCAGTTGAGTACAGAGAACCTGAACAGATGCAACAGTATTAGACAGTGAGTCTATGGCAAAACTAGAAATTGATTCATAGTTTTGAAACCACAGGAAAACCATCCCTCTTGTAAACAGTTATGCCATCCAAACTGCCACTGTAAAGACTGGTTTTCTTGGACTGTTGGAGCTTTGTCTCTTGAGCTGATTCAGACTCAGAGACCCATGGGTCCAGCTTCTCTTGTTTCATCTATACAATATCCACCTAATCCCTTGAGCACTCAGCCCACGCTCCCTGTGTGATCCAGCAAGAGCAATGTGATTTTGTAAGCTTTAAAGCTATGTGTTTTTCATAGTCTCTCTTCATGAAATAAGAGTACAGGCAGCCTTTCCTTAGGATCCAACACATCAAACCAGAGAAGAAATTTTAAATAATAAAGATCTAAGATTGCTGTGCACACAGCTAGAACTCCTTCATAAGAACAGCAGCATAAAAAACAGTATATTGTCGTTTGATACATGCACAGTCACAAAAATAAACCACAGCCAGAGACTATTTTCTGTTACATTCCGATCACTGTAACAGAGATATAATTTAAAGCACATTTTGGAAGCTCCCTAAAATGATAGAACCTTTTTCTCCCCATTTCAGGTAAAAATGCAATTAATCTCTGCTATGAATCTTTACAATTTCCCTAGCTTTACTCAACTTAAAAAATACGGTCATTCAACTTCAGAAAAGATCCCACCATCTGTCCCCTCTATTTAAAACAAACTCTTTAGGACGAGGATGTTTTCCTCTGGTCTGCAATCAATGTCTAGCGTAACAGACCCAAGATCTTCACTGAGATCATAAAAGTATTAACTAAGAATACTGACACCATGTGAGCAGGCTGGCGTACAAGACATACAAGCAGTAATAATTTATATGACCTTCTCTTCTGCTGATACTGTTAGCTCGGTTCTCTCCCCTTCTGTCTTCTCTGCAGGGAACTTCAGAAGTTATTAATCTCCTACAAGTTAAAAAAAAAACTCTTTCGCTTCACTCAAATGCGTCAGGGGATCTGTGAAACTTTGTCACAGATTATGTGTCGATGTAGGCACTGTTACATAGAGGGTACATTATTGATAAAAGCTAAATATTTCATCTTTCTTCACTGTCTCTAAACAAAACTGGCATTTACTTACCAGGAGGCTGAAAGTTCAGCCTTTTCAATATTATAACAAGGAAATATGCTGGTAATTTCTCTCTGAAGAAAACAGATGCCGTGGCCTCTCTACAGCTGTAGCAGAGGAAAGTCGCAGCATTAACTCCTTTCTCAAACAGGAGTCTGGAAATCCAGAGGGGTGCCCCAGCAGCTGTGCCTTGCAGCATGCTCAGCACACACTCTGGGGTATGCCCAAGCGGGAGGAGGGACAGTTTCAATTCTACGTTTCTATCACTCTTATAGGCCAAGTCCAACCCATCCTATTAGCTGCATGCAGGTGTTTCTGAGTGTGTTTGTGCTTTAATTATTCATAACACCAGCTTCATATTTTATGGGTTATTCTGCATCAGTTCTGGTACTTGCCTCATGAATTATGCATGCACCTGAATCTGTTCTGATGGTAGGCATAAAAAACACAAAGCATGCCTCTCACCTGTATGCTTCTGATCAGAAAAGAGCGTTTCTAACCCTGAGACTGAATTGAATCCCAAATGCGTCCTCCCTTTTGGTCAATGTCAGCTTATAACAAAACAATTTCCTTTATAAAATGCACCTTTTTCTGAGTGCTGGTTCAGAAGTATTCTACTAAAAATCACAGCAAAATTATTTTTTAAAATAATATCTCTGAATGAACCAAAGTCATCAAGTCTAAAGTCTCAAAACACAGGCATTGCATAGTATGTTGCTGTTTCATACTAACAGGCATTAGAGAAGACAAGGGGATACACTGTTTCGAATATGCTAATACAGCTTACTGTTTAAAAGATGTGACAAATTATTCATAAGTTTGAGTAGAAATCCAAGTGAAAGTTATTGGGGTTTTTTAATTGCCAATTGGTTCATTGTGCCACACACCTGGTCAGCGATGCTGCATTCCTTTCTTCTGTTTTCCAATGTAACTGAAGGACAGACCTTCTTTCCCACAGGGCCCCAACTTTTCAGAAATCAAAGACATTTTTCAAAGTTGTCCTAGTCAAGGAGGAAATGATTTTATGGCACAGGGAATGCTCAGGTTGAATGGGGGAGACACTGGTGCAGAAGGACACAGACTAGGTTGTTCAGGCTGGCAGCCGTGCTATCTCCACTCACTTGCCTCCAGGGAAAGGCTCTGATCTCCACCAGCCCAGTGCCACAGAGGAAGTCCTTGTCTTTTTCCTTGAAAGCTAACTTTCCAGTAAAATTACCAAGATAGCTGCAGCAAAGGACAACCCAGGAAAGAGTTCTTCAATCACACAGAAATATTTTAAGAAAAACAGCAAAATTATGTAAATAGATTTAAATAGCAGCCTCCTGCATTCTTGGTAATTGTTTTGCCTCCTACACCCAGAGCAGTGAGCTCTGAGCATGAAGAAGAGCCTGAAGCTAATTATAACCAATTGGCATCAGCCCTTGGTCCAAGCAGACACTAATCAGCATTCTGCATTCAAAAAACTATGGGTATTCAACACAGAGAGACCACTGTTTGATTTGAGGTGTTATTCTTCCCCATTACCTTCAGCAGGACTGTTAGCTGCCTGCATTGAGGTACCTGACTGGTTTTCTCCACTATCCTAGCTGGTCTCCAGACAAAGTACTTGGAGAGAATGTAGCTGTTATATGTGTCTGCAAACCATAAGGAAATGATGTCACCCAGCAAATTTCAGGCTCTATTTTTAATCCAGTTTAAATAAACTAAAAATACCTTACCTGCCTTCTCTACTCATGTCCCCTGTTTGTTAGGTTGAAATGAACCTCAACGTGGTTTCATCAAATGATGGGGTTTTTTCAATCACACTTAGGAGAAATAAAACAAAGTTTGCTTTTACTCATGGCAGACTTGGCTGAACACCCTCCTTTATCCACTTGCCAGAGCACAGTTATGTGCTGCCACACTTTTATTAGCTAATGTGCACAATCTTGCTCTAAAGGTGGCAGTGGTTTGCACCAGTCTCCACCAAAGACAGCAGCTCTCTTCTCTGCATACCACAGGTTGAGCTCACTATCAGCAGCATCATAAGATGCAACCTGCCCTCCAGCCTTCCAAGGCAACCCTGGTCTTATCTTACTGAACTACATTACAATTGTTTTCCATTCCTGTATTCTGCAGTATTCAGATATTCCCACCCTACCAGTTTTGAGTTTGGGCTGCCAGCTCCTATTTTTAGCTGTAATCTTCCTTCTTATGGCTTTGGACTGCTCTGTCAAGCCTCTAGGCATTCACCGATCGAGGCAACTTTGTACCTGAAAACCCTACACAAATGGCCGCTGTATTCACGTTAAGCAACCTCACCATGTGGAGGAGGACCATTGCACATACAATTTGATACAGGCTTCATCACTTTGACAGGTCTGCTTTAAAATGCATCCATACATTTTCAGCAAAAGTTTCAGGAGAATTGGGGAGATTTATGCATAAATTCAAAGGTAAACACATATTTAGATGTTTTGATGCTTGTTTGCAAGTAGGGAAAGGTTTTTAAGCAAAGAGTTTTAGGGAGAACATGACATCTAGATGGCAAAATCTAGGATCCTACCAAATCAGCCTTCTCCCAGAATACATGAATTGGATATTTTCTCCCCAAATTTTCTGATGGCTGAGAAAAGCGCTATGTGCCAGCAGACAACTGAAAATTATGTTGACAAAAATAACACCTAAAGCAACAACTTCTGCTATGTTTCATCCTTAGTTAAACATGAACAGTTCCCTTAACACACAGATACAGAAAGTAAAAGGAACAAGAGAGGCTCAGGAGAAACAAACATTTTCCTTCTGAGGAGTTTATCTCACCCAGCAATTGCTTATGGCCTGAATCAATGGAATACTCACATAGACGAGCCTCTTAATCATTCAGCAATGGTTTCATAAGTTGCCGTTTAGCTCTTGCTAACCTGTCCAAAAGAAACTCTTCAATAAAAAGGAGCTAGTTAAGGAAAGGTAACTGTGACTCACCCATCACTTAAAAAAGGGCCATATTTATTTTTTTTTTAGCAATGGTAACATGTAGGAAAAACTTGTGGTTGACTTACTTCTTTCTTTTCTACAACAATCCTCTTTCCTCAGTTCCTCATTAGACAGTAAATCTTCATTTATATCATTGAGCAAAGTAACAATGATATCTGCAACACCAGTTATGACATTTTAATTAGCTGGCCAAATGTTTCCAATCCTGGTTTTAACCTAATTAGTATATTTTGAGGTTTGAGCTCTATACTCATTACCATACAAATATTTCTATAGCGTGAACTTCCAAAGCAGGTCGAAGTGAATGAAAAGACTGTCAGAGAGCTCAGTAAGTTTGGGGTGGGATATTTTATACCTCATATCAGAAGTGTCAGGTACCTGCCTTTCCAGATAACATGAGCTGGTTCTCAGCCCTTCTGTATCCAGCTAAGATCAGGCAAGGAGTAAATATCCTACATTTAGATTTACAGAGCACTTTTTATCTCTAAAGTGCTTTGCAGGCATTAACCACATAACCATTAAATATTGATATTTGCACAATTAATGCTTTGCAGTTACATTATATGAGAAGAAAGATACAAACGTTGGGAGAAGCTATCTGCCTTGGAAGCACACCATGAATTTGTGCATAATAACTCCGTAACTGTGTTTCAGATATGCTCCTATTAAAAATCTGACAGCTATAGAAATAGAACTGAGGATGTAGTGATCCTGGTGCAATATCCTCAACTTTGTTTCATCCTGTATCAATAATTTGGCTGAAATTAAAGCCAATAAAGGACCATTTCCCACAACAAGCATTTTGAGGATTTATGCAGCACTAAGCCTGATGGATCTCAGGTCAATATCCTGGTTTGGGGATTTTATGGTGCCCATCTGCATCACATCTGTAATGTTTCCTTTTGTAGAGCAAAGGGAAAAGAGAACAACTGCTAATGAGAAATTTTTCTTCTGAGTTTACTCATTTCTTGCATGTTCTATTTTGTGAATTTTGACATAATTTTTTTAGTCCATTGCTTACAGAGGGACAAAATATACATATAAAAATGTTCTTTGTTTGACTAATAAGTTGTTTCCTTGTTACTTAAAGAAGACAAAACTTAGCTGCACCAAGTAGGCAAAGCATAAATAGCAGATCCTCAGGTGTTACAATTTAGTACAGCTTTGCCAAAGTTATACCAATTTACCACAGCTGCGGATAGGGTCCCAGAGGGTATCCTTGTTATTTATTTCTCTATTACACATCTCTGCTGGGTCAGAAAGTTCCCAGTTTTCATTAATACAGTTCCTGCAAGAGTTACACAGAGGTAACGAATGAAACCCAAGAAGATTCTTTCTAATCTAGTTGACCTGCTTTACCCAGCTTTTTTCCCCTCCTTCTAATACTCCTCCTAAGACTCAGCATATGAAAAGCTCACTTCAGCTAATCACCACTTGAAAAGAAGCAATTGACAAGATTTTTTTTTTAAATTTGGATTTTAAAACTCCCTGGGAAGATCATTAATTGTGAAATAGAAGTGATTGTGCTGGTATTTTTAATACTTGGCCAGAAAGAAAATCACTCCCTCTTCTTCTCAATGACTTTATAACAGATTCAGAAACAAGCGTGAACTATGGAATATAGGAAAGTGAAAAGAAAATACAAATTTAAAGGTTATTTAGATACCAGGTCATTGAGTGTTCCTATCAGAAATGACTAGGACTTTTTGCTACACTCAATCTGCAAATAGCCTGGTGCCTTACCCAACCCAGAGATTGCTCCCCTGGGGAAGCTCAGAGGTGTCTGGCTTAGCTTTGGGGCTATGTAAATGGCAAGCTACAGCTCCCAGGAGGCCCTATTGCATGAGAAATACTTGTCACAACACAATAAAGAAGGCTTTTACATTATTCCTAACGTGAACTCACTTGCTTCTGTTTTTATGCATCATCCCTAAATATACCCTCCAAATTCTGGATAGAGATAATAGACACATTTTTATGTTTATGATAAACCATAAAAATGCAGCACAGCTAGTAGAAAGCTAGACACAGCCACTAAAATAGTCCAGGAAAGGGATGGTAGCCAAGATATACTAGCTCTGTGACATATTACTCTTTAAATACCCTTTGATGTAAATTTCTTACACTTTTTTCCTTTTTCTCTTAATTTTCGACATGCAAGATGGCAAGTGGCTTATGAACAAACTATGAGCTTCCATGTGCTGTTGGAGAGGTGTTAGCTGGTATAAATAACAGGGGGTTGAAGAGGGATAACAAAATTCTCTGCTCTGTGCAGTAAGGAGGCATGCAGTAAACATGCCTGGCAAGTAGAAAGCCAGTGAGTACTTTCCTGGTTTCCCAAGCACTATAGAGTAGACACTAGTGCTCAAGAAGATTTATCTCAAGTCAGAATAGAAACTCCACTCTTCCACACTGAACAGTTGCACAGAATGAACTTGGGACAACATTGGAAGAGCAGCCCAGATATTTAATATTCTTTGAGACACACAACAAATAAATAGCCAGTCTCCATTGACTGTAAGTCAATGGAGGCTGTTGAACGCATTCTCTCTTTTCAGGTCTTTTCAGGACAGCAGAAAACTTGCTATTTTTTTATTTATATATTGTATTTTTATATTTATATATTATATTTAAGTAACACAGGTTTTTCAGTCTCCACCATCATACATGGAAACCTTACTCTGAACAACGGCTATTATCTATATCAGCTCTGCCCATGTGTTTTGGTTTTGTGCTGATGCCCATTGGGAACTGGCCTAGATTGTATTTACAAACACTCATACTAGTTTTGCATTTGATAAGGAGATTTCTAAATGCACATCAACATCCCAGCAGTGACAAGCTAGTTATATACCCAGGGAGTTCTGAAGGACGCAGAGCAACACTTCTCTACTGTGCAACCACCACCAGCACCATCCAAACAACTATTATTCTTAATCAGAGTCACAGCATCAATTTCCCAACAAAACATATGTCATTATAGCTTGCTACAATCTTGGCACCACTAGATTGTGCTGATGTTATTTTTGCCCTGATAACAAGGGCCAAGGACAGCTGTGGCACAATCCTGATCTTGCTGATATTGGTGACAGGACAGCAATCTGCTGGAATGTGAGATGGATAAGCCTTTGCTACCCACAAGCAAACGCCAGAAACCAAAAAAAAAGAACAGAAAAGCCCGTCCTATCATATATTTTTGGGTTTTCTGGCAGGACCAGTGTAATCAGATATGGATATTACAGTGTAACAATTTAATGGATATTGTGGTTTAATCCCAGCCATCGACTGAGCACCGCCCAGCCGCTCTCTCACTCCCTCCCCAGTGGGATGGGGAAGAGAATCAGAAGAGTAAAAGTGAGAAAACTCGTGGGTTGAGGCAAGAACAGTTTAATAACTGAAATAAAATAAAATAAAATATTATAATAATAATAAATTAAAAGTATATGATGCACGATGCAACTGCTCGCCACCCACCAACCAATGCCCAGCCAGTCCCCAAGCAGCTGCCCCCCAGCCAACTCCCCCCAGTTTATATACTGAGCATGACACGATATGGTATGGAATATTCCTTTGGCCAGTCCGGGTTGGCTGTCCCAGCTGTGTCCCTCCTGGCTTGTTGTGCATCTCCAGCCTTCTCAGTTGGTAGAAAAGCTAAAAAGTCCTTAATTTACTGTA
This sequence comes from Anhinga rufa, assembly GCA_013400875.1. Lineage (NCBI taxonomy): Eukaryota > Metazoa > Chordata > Aves > Suliformes > Anhingidae > Anhinga > Anhinga rufa. Next base: position 57,914 of record VZTV01015765.1, read on the forward strand.
AGCACTACCTAGGAACAACTAAAACATCAGTGCGTTATCAATATTATTGATAATACTAAATCCAAAACCACACAGCACTACACCAGCTACTAGGAAGAGAATTAACTCTACCCCAGCCTAAACCAGGACAATGAAAACACAGCATTCCCTTATAAGAGTTGTGGCAGACTCTCATTCATGCTCCTGGGAAAAAGACTAGCCAGCAGCATGTTCACACTGATACCCTGTAAGGTGCTGCAGCCAGCAAAGGGTTAGCAGGACCCTGTTCACCATATGTTCAGGTTGAAATAGCCTGTAAAAGGAATGTCAATCTGTCTTTAAGGGGAAACTGTGCTCTGCAAAGCTGAGGTGACAGTGATTCTAGACAAATGTGTTTATTCTTTAACCTTTAGTGGGGCTCTGTGATTTATTATTTTTTTAATAGGTAGCAAGCAAGCTTTGAGGAGAGGGCTTTGGAAAGACTGTGGCTTGAAGCACCACTTCCCTTCCCAGAGAGAAGTGTAAGAGGAGCAAGTGCCAGTTTGTCAAATCTTGGTGGTCAACCATTCTTTTATGCCCCCTAATAAGGCATTTCCTCAGAACTCTACACAGGTCAAGACTGCTGATCATATTTTTCTAACCCATCTTGGATACATACAACATGTAAATCATCCCTAGAGCTCATAGAATTAAGAAGGCAATAGATGGCAGGACAAGAACGTCAGTAACACTGCATAGTTTAGCTGCACAAGGAACATAATCAAAAATATGCTTCACATTAACTCCAACAAGCTCTACTTAAAATCTCGTTCTAGACTTTGAGGCTTGTTTTGATCTACAATAATTAGCACTAATTCATTAAAATGCATTATTTACAAATATGCATGTTATAAAAGCGAGACAGTTGTGCATGTAAAGGGAAATAAAGTATTTTATTATAGAAAATTATTTGTATTGGTTATCTACATTTGACTTTATATTGCAACTTTATTCTGTTATCTTATTTAAGCATAGTGTTAATATAGATTTTACAGCACACCATATAAACAGACATCACAGCTGTGGGAATCTGTTATATTGCTACAGATTTACCCCGTGGCTCTCCACAAAGACTTGGGAGTGTAATGCCAGGATTTGTTCTACCCAAATGCTCTGTTTGACAAAGATGATAGTCTTGTCACATGTGAACCTAATAAAGAGATTTTAGGAAAAAGATTATTTATTTATTTTGCCTTGGATCAAGACGTCGTTTTGGGGCTCAAATATTTTTAACTATTATTTTCATTCTGGTCACCACTTTTAGGCTTCATTCTGAACAAATTAAAACTGGATAGTTATCTTTTGCCTTTTGATATCTCGAAAAACCCCTCACCACAGTTTTCCTAGAAAAATATTGTTTGGGGAAATATATCCTAATTTCCCTAAAACTATGAAAACCTGTTGACATTTTTACTATCTCCAGTGGTTACGTAAAGTTCTTTAAATCAAGTTTTATCAGGTTGAAACACATTTGGTGTTTTGTCTACTATCTATACAGCATTTTAAGCTGTATTCCACATTCTGTCATCCTTTTAAAATTTCTAGATTTTTAAATGCTATTTAAAAAAATATTTCTTCACAGCTTCTTTATATTGGGCCTCTACTATAGTGTTCACTACTTGCTGAAAATAAAAAAAAAATCAAATAGAGGTGAGATAAAACCCTAATATTTAACATTTCTCATAAACTGACTTGAGATGAACACCTCTGACAGCAGGGTAGTAAAACTGCACACCATTATGACCTCGTTTAGAAGAACTTTGTTGTTTAATCTTTAAATCTCAGTAAAATAAATGATGTTTATACATGTCAAAGAAATTATCCCATCAAATGAAGGTACTTTCACACAGCTCAAGCCTACAGTGGTAGGCCTTTCATATTTTTAATACAGTTGGAATCATTTATTTTAGTAGCTATTCAACAGGAAAGAAGCACTTCATACTGCCATTTCCAACATCCTTAAAGTATTATTTTTAAAACCACCTAAAGAATTCAAAAGCGGGGGCACAATTCTCTGTTGATTACATTTTATAAGTTGTTATAAATTTTTTATAGAAAGGAATTGCTTGCTATTAAATACTCCAGAGTTTTAAAGTTATTTCTATAGAGCTATTTTTAATGTATACACACACACAAAAATAGCTACATTAAAGGACACAGCAAAGTCACCCAATTGAAAGTTAGCACATGCCAGAATTAGAGAGGCCCCAAGAAATCTTCCCTCTATCTGTTTTCTATGTGCAACTTCTCTATTGCAAGTAGCAGCCCAAACATGGGATAACATTGTGGAGTTAGAAATTGGATCAGAAATGCTGGGGAAAGAATTAAGGTTCAGAGGGCAACAATAAATCTAGCAATTTCTGTCTTTTGAGGGCGTGATAACAAATGCATTGGCTCTCAATTTACAAGACTGCGGGTTGTTTTTTTTAAGTGAGAAATTAATAAACAATTAGATCATACTATCACAATTATATTTCCTCAGCTATTTCCCTCAGTTCAACTGTCTCCACTGCCACTGGAGGATGTCACAAGTGTCGGACTGGTGGGAGCACGTGCACTGGGCAGGAAGTGCATGGGTGGGACGAGAGCCCAGCAGCTGCCCCTCAAACTGGGATTGCTGCTCTGGTTCTGCGCTGTGTGCTTTATGTAGCATGCGGTGTTACTGCTGCTACTTTGGCTAAATTAAGTTTCAGCTCTTCAAAGTGTTTCATATTCATATATTAATTAGGCTAGATACATAATTTTCTTGGGGAATACAAGAATGTGGAAGAGAAACAGCAACTTGTAATAGCTTATAACCCAGTTAACTGGAATACACAGGAGAAGGAACTGTGGCTTTTCTGTAAACCCAGGGGCTTCCAGTTAAATATCAAACACCTTCTATGAAAGTCAAAGACATTAGACAGAGTTTATAAAAATTTGAAAGAGTGTTCTTTACTGGAAAAGAGCTAGGCAACATGTCAGAAGGATATTTTCTGCAGGTATTAAGTTCACTCCAAAAATTTCTGAGCAAGTTTCTGCATCCCACTCCAACTGATACAGTAAGTTGGCAAATATAAGAACCCTCTAAAACTCAATTTGTAGTTTTAGACAACGGTTGCATGCTCTTACAGAAGAACAAAAAAAGCCCAGACTGTAAAAATCAACTACATGAGAACTATTTCTAGCTGAATTCCCCCACATGCAGAGCATGCCAAGACCTGGCACAGTAGTCAGGTTGCGATCAACATGTACCATGACTGCAACTGGATTGAAATCAACCTGAAGGAAAACTCAATTCAGCTGAACAAGTTGAATCCTTAGCAAAGTGCCTGATCATATACTCTACACCAAGGAAGAGCACAGTGTAGCCTTCAGAAAAGTCAAACCCTTAGTTTTATAACAGGCGCATGTATAAGATTATGATGCCAAAAAATAGCCTCCTCTCCCTTCTTTTCCCTCCCTTTTCCTTTCTTTTTTTCTTGTTTTGCCCCTGCTGTTTTAATTTATGATGTTCTGCAGAAGACAAAAACCCAGAAGAACTCAGTACACTGGCACCATGCCTGGAAAGGTGACACATTACACATATATTTTTCATACATTTTCAAAAATATCTGTGCGATTTTTTTTGCATGAATTACTGTACGTGTTTGGCAGAGCAACACCCCTCCCTTTATCCTGGGCAACTACACAAGGACATTCTGCCTTCAGTTCCTGCTGAAACTTCCCACAGAAAGAGACTCCTTCAGAAAAGCATCCTTTGCTCAGAGCAGCTCTGAACTATTCTTGTAACTGTCAGCGAGAGCTTGAAAAGAAGCAGTGGGAATGTGCTGCTTTATAATAGATTGGGACCCAATATGAAGCAAAAAGCAAGTACAGATTTCAGGATGTGGTTCAAATCACAAGCAGAGCCACCAAACAATACAATCCTTGGATACAGAGTTCCTTATCTGAGAATTATCTTATCCTTATTCCTAATCTGTTTTGATGTGATAGCATAAAAAAGGGTCTTTCTTGAATAATAGCTGCATCCAATCTCTATTCCCGAGATAAAATATTTTTAAACAAGTGAAGTAAAATCCACCTGGATATGAACATGAACCTAATTTTAAATGTATCTGTGCAAATTTTTTCACAGGTCTATATTTGTCCTACCTGCACTCAAGTTATCTGAACACCTGCCAGGCTTCATCCAAAGACATTGTGCTTCAGGGCAGCTTCATGAGCTTGTGCATTGGCACATCATTGCATCCTCATGGACTCCACCTCAGAGCCGTCCAATCTGCACTGGGTCTCTGCAAGATGCTGCAGACAGGCTGAACCCTCATCACACAGATGCTCAGTTGAGGACTCATGGGAAGGTGTGAAATGTTCATTTATTCAACACAGTAATTCAGAACTTACATTTTACACCTGCCATTTTGATGTAGTGAGTACAAAAAGGCAGTAAAAAATCCGGCACTGAACACTGGCATTTAGGAACTCAAGTTTCTGTTCTTTGAAAGTCTGAAAACACATTCTCCTGGAAACAAGTTATCTACAGTTTTCTTTGTTCAGTCCTCTTCCAGTTCACACTTCAGATGCTAAAAGATCTATATATATCCCCCTATATTTCATTTAAGAGCCAATATTGATATTGGTAAAGATATTGCCCTCTAATCCAATGGTGAAACTGCAAGCTGCCACTAAGGTACCTGAAGGAGAAAACAGTAGTAGGTTTCATGAAGACTTAGCGGAGTATAAATTTAAGTCCATGTAATGCCAATGGCTTCTTCCTCAATGTCCAGGAGTTTTGCAGGATAAATGCAATAAGATTTGAAAATTCTTGTATTAAACTATTAGGAATGAGTGCAATTTCCTTTTTGGAGTTTAGCTTTATGAATCATTGAGTTGTAGGTACAACTATTGTGCAAAACTTGTAGATAGAAGACACAGCAGACATAAAAATACTGCTTGTGTCTCCTCAGCTATCCAATAAAGATTTTTTCTTCTAACCATTAGAATTATTCTTCAAAACCAGCCTAGAAGCCTGTACTTCCAGGTTTTTGTGAATATACAAATACCTTTTCTTTGATGGCAAATATTCCTACCAGGGTGTACAGAGAGTAGAGGCCTCAGCAGGCACATCCTGAAGGCAAGAGAAGGACAGCCAGTGACATAGCAATGCCAGATCGTACCCTCTACAAGCAATAGGGATGAAGACAGCTGCAGGGCGTAGGACAGCAATCTGCAAAGTTTGAATGTTCCTCTAGCTTGGGCACCAGCAGAGAGAGGTCAGTGTATGCTCCTGAATCTCCAAACCCTACCAGACTCACTCCATCTTAAAATCAGGCTTTCGTCCTCAAGTTTTGCTCATCCCACTAGGCAGTCCCTTCCCAGGCAAGAAGCCCAATTCGAATAGTAGGTGCCTGATGTGCCTTCAAGAGAAACTACCTTCCTGCCTGCCTTCCCCTTCAGAGCCCTCTGTACAGACCCATGGAGACTGAGAAGCTGGAGGTTTTTAGTTAGCACACACACACACAGATAAATCAAAGGTAACGTTTCTTTCCCATGTGAAGATGCTTCCCATCTTCACATTTGCTCGCACTGAAAGTCATCTGCCATTTTATTGCCCAGTGACACAGTTTTATTTGCTGTACCCTCATGAGCTAGGTCTTGTATACCAGGATCTGTATGCCTGTCGTAACTGTTGGTATAACACTGAATAACTTAAGCCTCAGGGAAATGTAAACAGTAAAAAAGTGTCTCTCTTCTTAGACAAGTTTTCCTAAGTGAGCATGAGCATGATGGATAATATATAGGCTAACCTACACCTGCTGTATCCAGTACCAAGGTCAGAGTGCTGAGGAACTATCCCACAGCAGAAAATACCGCTCTGAGTTTTATTTACTGGGACATCATAGTTACTCTGTTGGGTGCATATTTACTGTGCACTCTTTCTATTTAATCTTCTGCATACTGATAGCTGTTTCCATAGCCATTAAATGTCAATATTAATTTAAAAAGCAATATTGTATGAAACCAGCCAAGTAAAATAAAGAAAACATCTTATGTCACCTGTACAGCTCTGGATTTTAAACTGTTGGAAACAAAACCAATTTATTCCCTTCCCACTAAACCAGCACCTTTGGGTTCACTAGACATAACTATAGAAAATGCTCTTTTTTGTTGTTGTCTTTGCTTTCTGTTGTGGCACTGACAAAGCCAGGGAAGTGCTTAATAATGAAAAATACAAATTAGTGCAAATACCACTTTTTTTTTCTCTGACATACATCTCTTTCGAAATGAGTCTGTACTGTACAGTTTGCAGTCCCTGCTTCAGCAGCATTGTACAGGTCTCTGAACACCCTGCCTTCCAGGGCAGTAATTTATTTTCCTGAGTTGGCATAAAGTAGTTGTTAGAGGAACCCACCACACAGCCAAAAAAAAAAAAAAAAAAGGAAGGAAAATTATGTCAGCCTAACAAAACAAATTAGATTCCAACTTGTGTGTAAAGGAGACTAACTCAAGACCCCAAAGAGCTGAAAGACAGATTTCAAGTGTGTGTGTGTGTATATATATATATATATATATATAGATACGTGTATAGATATAGATATATCTATATCTATATGGATTTTGGGGCTTCCCTTCCCCCTGCTCAAAACACTGTACTAAAATAACTACTGGCATGGGCCAGCAGAAGCCAAATCAGCCAAATCAATTACTACTGAGTAAGACAAGAGCCAGTCTTTGGTGGAGTATAAGAAATAAAAGTGGAACAACTGGGCAAAATGATGGGCAGAGAGCCAGTCTGCCCTTCAGATTGCATTAATTTCATTTTTGTTTGGGGCTTTTTTACAACTAGAGACTAATGAAAACAGTCTTTGTTCATGGATTCTCTGTGAACACCATCTGACCGTGCAGATTTTTCTATGTAATTACCATTAAGCACCTTAGATCCGTTATGTCCTCATCCAGGTGGTACACCACAGTTTTAAAGGATCAGTGCTAGAATCACTGAGGAAATAGATATTCATCCTTTTGTATTCAGTCTTTCTTTTTACTTTCCACCACAGATGCTGCTAATCATGTGAATTTGGGTACTTCATCGCTGAAAAAATGGCCTCAAAGATGAAACCACAGACTCGGAAAATCTAAAGGAAATAAAACAGAAATTCTGAAATGCCTTGTGCTGACAGGTTATTATTAATGGGGGAGTAGTGGAAAAAAAGTACATCCTAAATCAACCCTGAACTATATCTCTATTAGGCATCTATTATAGTCCTAAAAGATTTAGGACAGGACATAGGGATACTGAGAGAGGCATATTGTTCATAAAATGTGACAAAAATTAGTGTTTCCACAGCAACTTCCTCAGTTCCCCATGCCTGTGTGTCCTGGTTTCAGC